>BSSO01002973.1:0-17710 GCA_030267885.1 Mesembryanthemum crystallinum
ACTATGCATAGTTAGTTGTGTTAGTGGGTTGAAAAATAATGAATATGGAAGCATTAATGCTCCTTAACCATTACCCTTAGGGCATTTGTTAGCAAAACCCTTTTAATTTTATATATTCACTTTCTATTTATATATACATAGCGGGTTTGGTCATTTTAGTAGATACCGGAGACTGTTAACTTAATTTCTTTTAAATCTATGTATAAAATATTATTTTAATTGGTCGCATAAATGCTGTCAAATTTGACTTCGACACTAATTTTTTCTTGAATATTTTATGAAATATATGAATCCACGATGTATAAAAAATTATATGCTTTGTTTGAAAGATATTTTGATAAACATTTAACTTTCTATAATTTTTACTTATATATATAAATTATAAAATATAGTCAAAGTTCACTCAATAAAAATCTTGACAACTAATTTTGTGGGATAGCCAAAGTAAAATCATAGATTGTATACAGCAACTCCTTCAATCCAATGTGCGAGCGCGCGCACACAATAAAAAGAAAAAAAAAAAGAAAAAGCTCTATCAATCCAAAAGTAATTTTTATCTTTAATATTATAGGAGTAATTATTTATGACTATATTTTCATTATTATCTGGCTATGGATTGATTAATTCTTAGCTCATTCCACATTAGTGCTTTGTTGCCTAATCAATCATCACCCATGTGAAAACCATGAGTGCTCCGATCCCCAGTGAGTACACTTGACTACTTGAGTAACATGGACTAAAGAATCCAATGTAAGCAAGTATAGTATCATTAGTTCAAATTAACCAAGTTTAATACTCCAATATACTAATATTTTTTTTTTTTTATTTGTTAATCTCATGATGATGATTGATTAGTTTGGATCCATCTATAATTAGTTTACCGTTAATAACAAACCATGATTGTTGGATCATAAATTTAATTTTTGCAGGGAAATTATGCATGCCATGTGGAAGCCCCAAAAATTCAAGTACATCTATTTGTTAGCAACACTCTATGTGTTCACTCTAACAATACCATCTGCTACTGCTGTGTACTGGGCTTTTGGTGATGAGCTGCTCAATCACTCTAATGCTTTCTCTCTCCTCCCTAAGGATGCCTGGCGTGATGCTGCTGTTATCTTAATGCTCATTCATCAGGTCTTAATTATTATTACTCATTTTGTTTTCTTTAATCTGGATTATTAATGAGTTGTGTTTGACTTTTTGATGGGAGTATTAATTAACTTTGAGTATACTGTTAAAAAGCTTAAAAAAATGTTATCTTTTCACAGATGTTCAGATAATTTGTACATGTGAAATCTGCATTTATTGCTTGATTTCAAAGTTTACAATATAAGTCAAAATAACCGATCCCTCTATTTTTAAATATAAGGTTTTATTGACTTTTTGCGTTGTTTGGGATACAACTTTCACCATTAACTTTTATCATAATATCTTTGGCAAAAAAATATTTAATAAACAATATTTTAGAAGTACAAGTAATTTTTATGACAAATATAGTGATACTGTAGTATTTTCATGTCATATATCAAAGTTTTTAAGAAAATAAATAAAAAATAAATGGTCAATGATGGTAAAGTTTGACTGCACAAATACCATATTGACTTGTATTTAGAAATGGAGGGAGTTTCAACTTTAAATTACTCAAAAATTATTTTGAAACAAAAAATATCAATAATTATTTGTATTACAACATTCACCTTTCTGAATAAACAAAGACAACTTAAGGTTCCTCAAAATCTAAAAGAACTAGGTTAACATGACTCAAATTCCCTTATTAGGAAAGAGCACATTAATATACTTCTATTTTTGGTGTGGATAGAGAATGATAGATATTTAAATTAACAATTTGAAATTTTATTTTTTGTGTAATTGTGCAGTTCATTACATTTGGATTTGCTTGCACACCATTGTACTTTGTGTGGGAGAAGGTGATTGGAATGCATGACACAAAGAGCATATGTTTAAGGGCACTAGCAAGGCTACCAGTTGTTATACCAATATGGTTTTTGGCAATCATTTTCCCTTTCTTTGGACCCATCAATTCTGCTGTGGGTGCCCTCTTGGTTAGCTTCACTGTCTATATCATCCCAGCTCTTGCACATATGCTCACTTACAGAACTGCCTCTGCTAGACAGGTCCCTCTTTCTCACTCTGATCTCTCTCTCTCTCTCTCACCCTTTGGATTTATAGTATATAGTATTATTCTGCTTCACTTACCATGCAATGCAACCCTTAAATGCAAAGTACTATAAATGCCCAACATTGCCCTTTCAGCTTGTGATTCACAATCCACATGTGTTGATTGGCCCTCTTGTCACCGGCCCACACGCAAATATTACCCGGCCATCAAAATCAATGCAATATCTTTGATTCTGACTAATTATAAAATGATACAAAGTTTTTTTGCATCATCAAAATAATTATTATCAGTATAAGTGATCGTCTGGTTCACCTTAAGAAGTTGCAATTTGAAGTAGTAAATTTATAAACTTTTCTTAAGTGTTTAGATTGGTTTTGTAAACAACATGAAATTCCACCTACCTAGAGGTCTAGTTAGAAGTTAGTTCTTCTGTTTTTTAATCAAAGAAGTATAGAGTGTAAATATCACAAAATGTCATCCAATAATTCTCCTAATTGGTACCTTATAAAGCTGATATCATCACTAAGCTATGAGCTGTCTAGATAGCTTTTAAGATACACTACCAAGAAGTAGTATATTTGTTTTTGAAAATTTTGATTTCTGTGTTTGGTCACTAGATCAAATAAAGAATGGTAAGAGGTATGGGCTGTGGGTACCCTCAGTTTTTATTTGGGGTTCTTACTTTCCCTAGCTGAATTTCCTATTGGGGTTGAGCATTAAATGTTGGGATATTTTTTCTGAAGCACTTGCAAAGTTCTGATACAGTAGATTATACTCAATATTGGTGGGGTGTCATTTTCATTTTAGTTACTACTGCTCCTTAAACTAGAATTTGGGGCAGAGGGTAGTCTTATCTTCTACAGTACAGTTTAGGGATTGGAGCATTCATATCTTATGTTCATATGAGCTGGCCAAATTGACTTATTATGGCATCCATTTGCACATTCAACTTTACCTGAAAATATGACCAATATAGTGTGAAACTGGAAAGTGAGGCAATGACATGACTGATATATGAGGGGATAAAGTTAGATTACACTATGATCTCCACTTTGTTGCTACTGGTAATCTTGTAGATTCTTGGTTAAAAATCCCTGAGAATCATAATTAAGTGCAAAGTGAGGTCATGGTGACTTAGGTGCTAGCTATGCTCATGCTCTAAACAGAAAAGGACTTGTGTTAGATGATGTAACTTGTGTTTAACACTAATAAAAATTCATCTTTGAAAATTAATCATTGTTTTGTTGTTTATTACAGAATGCTGCAGAGAAGCCTCCAGGCTTCCTCCCAAGTTGGACGGCGATGTACGTTATCAATGCCTTCATAGTGGTATGGGTGATGGTTGTAGGATTTGGGTTCGGTGGATGGGCAAGTATTACAAACTTCGTCAGGCAAGTCGACACATTCGGACTCTTTGCTAAGTGTTACCAATGCAAGGCACCCACACCACCTTCTATGGCTCCCTCTCCTCGTCCTCACCATTGATGAGCTAGATCATAATATCTCCGCTCCCACTTCCACTCCCACTCCTAACTCTAATCCGAGTTGGGATCCAAACTCTTTGTAGCTTGTATCATACAAGGGATCGAAAAGATAACAATATTTTGCCTGCAATTGTAAGGTGTGATTTTTTTTTCTTTTTTTTCCTTTTTTCTCCTTAGGATTTCTTACTTACTTCTTAGAGATAGAATGAAATGTCTAAGTTATGTTCTGGTGTGTTGATTTGTTTCTCTACAAAAGGCATATATAGTTGAAGTTGTTATAGTTCTTCCTGCAAGATCAGGAAAGAAATTATTGTAGCTGATTCGGGATTATTATTATTAAGTATTATTGTTGATGTTATAGCTTCAAAATTGGGAAATGCCATTATTACTAGCATGTTAGCAAAGTATCTTCCAATAAATATTCACCAGAATTGTTCTCTTGATTAATACTTCTACTACTACTACTCTTTATAACTTTGATAGTTTTAAATTTTTCTAAGAATAACATAACATGGGCTTTGAGATCTTAAAGTGAGGATATGAACATGGGCTAGTAATGAGCCTCTTTTGACCCTTTTTTTTTTTTTTTTTTTGGTAAATATCAAAGAAGAGTGAAAGGTGGCAAGAGGGACCCTCCTTAATCACATCACATGGCATGCACGTTGGCCCCTACACCATCTGCTTGTCACGTGCCACTAATAACTCCTCATTTGCATTGCAAGATTCCCTACTGATCTTAATTTGCTGTTGGAACATGCAATTGATTTGATGTACCACCAAGTGATAAATACTTCCTTTTAGATTTCATTCTTGGAAAATCCTAATCTGATCTGATATGTATTGTATAGTGAATGTAGGCAAGTGTTGCATCTTGCATGATAGACGATATAGTGATACTGATCCATGTCAGTGTATATGTCAACCCCATGTCATAGTTTTAATGTTTCATGTACTAATTATTTGAGCTGAATTGTGGTGAACTAAATTGAACTGAATGAAACATACTCAACGAATAGTGATATGTAAGAGTAAAAAGTAATTTGTAGAACTGAAATAAATATAGAATGAGAATGATAAAATGAACAGAGCTTAACCTGCACAATGGCAAATTTAGTTTATTGATTCACATGTACTCACTAATGTGAAACAAAATATTAATAGTTGTTTTGAGCGAATTGACATATGACAATAAGCAAACATCAATTAAATAAAAATATGTTGTGACATGCTAACCGAATTATTTGTCATGCTCATGCAATGACAAACATCACCATCCGGCTGACTCTCATCAGTGAAGAAATCTCATTATATGCCCCTGAATGTGGCCAAAATGCCTGATTAATATTGCGAAGCAGCCTTTTTGCTACATTGGTTTCAAGATAAAGTCTACAACACCGTGGATTATTGTACCACTTGTACTCGCATATTATTTGTAAATCGCCAGTGACATATGATATTCCGACGTGTTACTGTGATGCCTAGCTAAGCAGACATGAAGTAGGGATGAAAAAAGTGATGTTTTCCATATACTTCAAATGAAATGTTATGCAAGGTTTGTACAAGGCTTCATATGCCTCCATCTACTTCTATTACATGTATGATAACTTTAAGCTCTTCTATTCCTCTTGACTTCCCCTATCCCAATTGTAGCAGCTATACAACATCTAGATTAATAGTACAAGCATTTAAATCAGTGAAGACTAAAATTCGTGTAAATTCAACTCATCTTATAAGTATATTTTATTTCAGAACTGTTTTTCATAATCACAACAATTAACATATATAACTGTTTAGCAAAATTTTCTTACCTGCAAGACTTTTATGAGCATAGGATGTTTCCACACTAAAATGTGCATGTTATTCTTGTCTGTATTGTTTTGCATTTTACGTAGAGTCTGTTGAAGCGGAGCTGTTCCACCTAACACATTCATGTGTGAGTCTTTTGATAAAATAACAAGAACAAAATTGTCAGTATAGTAGGATATGTTGGGAAATTTTTGCAAATTGGATAGGTGATACAAGGAGGTTCTATGACCTAGAGTCTAACTGGAAGTGGCTGTACAGGAGGAATTGTACCAAGACACAGAGAATGATGATTTTTGCAGTGTTCACGGGAATGATTTGTGAGATTTGGAAAACAAGGAATGCATCAGTGTGGGACAACAAAATGATCAGGCCAGAAAGTGTCATGGAGCAGCTCAAAAGTCAATGCAAAGTGCGGATACAAGGAGTTTGGAAGCACAAAAGAAAAGAAGACAGAGAATGGTTTAATACACATTTCACATAACTGTATTAGATTAATTCAGTTATTTCGGAGTAGCTATGGTGATGTATATAAGCTCTGTCGATGTTTTTGCTGATCAATAATATCTCTCTTTTTCAACAAAAAAAAAAAAAAAAAAAAAAACAAGAACAAAATTAAAAATGGTAGGACTCAATTCACAACCTCTCCCCTCTTGAGTCCCGGCCCTCTCGTGTATATCAATTAGTATCAGAGCCTAACTCTCTGTTAATGGTTAATCCCTTGACAGGTATTGTGTAACAATGTGTGCACATAATGGCATGCTAGAGGGACAATCCATTTCTTGTCCACCTTACTTGGATGGGCAGTACTATGGTTGGTGGAAGACAAGAACGAAAATCTACATCAAAGTCGGGACTTTGAAATCTAGAAGATTATTCGTGATGGTCCAGCTCTGATGTGACACTTGACTAAGATGGTAATACTATAACTGTTCCTTTTTTTCGGTAAATGAAAACATTCATTAACCAACAGAAACTTGAGTTTACATAGTTCATTATAACAAAGTACTCTACTAGCTACATGGACTTTGTGCATAGGCATCAGATTTCCACTTTAGGCACCTTCTAAGAAGGGTACTAAAGTGGACATCCATCATTTGCAGCACTTAGTCAATTACAGATAACATAACTCCATTTTTAAGAAAATAATTGCTTGAACCATCCCCTATCAGCCTGCTTGATCTTCACTGGTAGCTGAGATCCAATTCTCATTTTCCTCTCATCTTTTATCCTCTTGAGGACTGTATCAGGTGATAAGACTTTCTAGTTCTATAGAGCTTCATTTCTGGAATTCCATATCATGTATATCAGAGCATTAAGTATTGCTAGCTGAATTTGTCTTCTGAGTTTACTGCTTGCAGAGTATTTGCTGACCCATCTCCACAGAGTTTTGAGGTTCTGTGTGCCTTTTCTCCAGCCCATCCACTCCAT
Source organism: Mesembryanthemum crystallinum (assembly GCA_030267885.1). NCBI lineage: Eukaryota > Viridiplantae > Streptophyta > Magnoliopsida > Caryophyllales > Aizoaceae > Mesembryanthemum > Mesembryanthemum crystallinum. The sequence continues at coordinate 6,862 of BSSO01002973.1, forward strand.
CACCTTCATGAGGCATTTGATGCTGTATTCACAGTTGCAGAACAAATGTGTATGAGTTTCTTTTTCCTTCCCACAAATTGCACATAAGTCAGTAGAGGCTACACCCAAAGTTAGCCAGTTTTTCTCTTGTTTGCAGCCTTCCCAAAGCAGTCAACCAACATATAAAACTGTGTTTAGGTTGATTATACTTGTTCCAGATTACCCTGTGCAAGGGAAATTTTTCTTGAACTCCTTTCCTCCATTTATATCCAGCAGCTACAGAGTACCCTTTTGGATCAGGTAACCATTTGTTGTCATTTGAATAAGCTGAAACAAACTTATCTTTTATAGCACATATCTTCCTCCAGCTCCAGCATGCATCACTTGGAGGTTTATACTACCTCCAGTCTTTTCCTTTCAGGTAGACATGGTCTACCCACCTTATCCATAGAGTATCTGATTTCTGAGCTAAGTGCCAAGTGTACTTCCCCAACATAGCTTCATTCCATGTATACACATCTTTTATCCCCAAGCCCCCTGCAGTTTTTGGTCTACAGATGAGCTCCCATGAGACAAGAGGAATTCTATTTGATATAGGCTTGCCATCCCATAAAAAGTTCCTACAAATACTCACAATCTCCTTCATAACTTTCTTGGGGATAATAAACATTGAAGCCCAATATGTATGAAAGTGTAGCAAGACAGAATTCACCAACTAGGTTCTACCCCATGTCTTCAATCTGCAACAGACTTTGTCAATCAAGCAAGTACAATCAACTGCAGATAGTTTCTTGGTGTAGATAGGAACTACAAGATACTTAAATGGTAAAGATCCAATAGAAAACCCAGAAATTTTCTGCATTGAATCCACTGTGTCTGCATCAATCTTCCCTATATACGTTGATGATTTAGCCGCACTGGATGTTAGCCCAGAGGAATTTGTGAAGGTGGTAAACCCTCTCATCATTAGCATAAAGGAACTGTATTCACCTTTGCAAAATAACAAAATGTCATCAGGAAAAAATATATGATTTATCTTGATATTTGAGCATTTGGGGTGGAAGTGGAACCCTGACATCTTGGCAACATACTTCAATAATCTTGATAAGTATTCCATGCCTAAGACAAATAAGAGTGGGGACAAGGGATCACCTTGCCTCAGCCCCCTCTTACCTTGAAACTGCCCATGAAGTGCACCATTGATATATAGAGAGAAGCTTGGAGTTGATATACATGTCTTCACCCATTGAATAAATTGACCAGGAAAATTCAAGCCATGTAACATTTCCACAATAAATTGCCAATCAACAGAGTCATACGCCTTATGTGGATCCATTTTTGCAAGGCATCTTGGCCTCACATTTGCTCTATTATACAGTCTCACCAGGTCTTGACAAATAAGAACATTGTGTACTATGGTACGACCAGCAACAAAGGCATATTGTGACTGAGAGACAATATGAGGGAGTACCTTGCTAAGTCTGGTGCAGATGAGCTTTGAAATTATTTTGTACATTGTGTTGCAACATGATATAGGCTTGAAGTCCAAAACTGTATTGGGATGAGGCTTCTTTGGGATTAAAGTAATAGTAGTTGCATTCCAGCTCCTCGGCAGCTTCCCAGTTCTAAAGAATTCCATAGTTGCATCAATGATATCTGCAGATATGATCTACCAACAGTCTTTGAAGAACTAGCTTCCAAATCCATCAGGCCCCAGTGCTTTGTCACTCTCAATTGACCATACAGCTTCCTTTATATCTTTTCCATTAAAAGGCATACACAACCTCTCTCTTTGTTCTGAGTTGAGAATGGGTCCTTCTTTCAGAACTTCACTTTGTATGTGATCTCTCTGACTCATAGGAACTCCCACAAGACCCTTATAATACTTCATGAAAGCATTAATGATATCTTCAGGTTGAGTATGTATTATCCCTTCCACATCAAGAAAACTTTATTTGTGAGTCTTCTAGCTTTAATGGATTGATGAAAGAATTTGGAATTAGAATCTCCATCATTCAACCAGCTTGCCTTGCTCTTTTGTCTCAGAAAGCTTGTTCTAGCTTCTTGAGCTTTCTTACATGTTTCTGCAAGCAAAGACTCCTCAGTAGCCAGTGCATCATTTGTGGGATCATTCTGTAATCTCTCTTGGCATTCATATAGCTGAATCATAGCATAATCAGCTTGCTTTTCAATGTCAGAAAAAGCTTCTTTGTTAAGTTTCTGGAGGCCTATTTTAACTCTTCTCAGTTTAGTGTGCACCTTGAACATCATAGTACCCCTCACATCTCCATTCCAAGCTTCCTGCACCACATCAAGGAGGTTTAGGGCTTGTGACCACATATTGAAGTATCTAAATGGTCTATACCATTTGGTTTCTTGCTGAATCAAGGATATAACAGCAGGACAATGGTCAAACAACCCCTCAGGGAGGAAAATTGTGACTGAGTCAAGGAAATTCTCTAGCCATTCACCATCAATCAACACTCTATCGATTCTTGACATAACTCTTCTCTCTCCGGGTTGTTTATTTGACCAAGTAAATATGGATCCCATAGACTTCATTTCAGCTAATCCACAGTTATCAATACAGTCTCTAAAAGGTGAGATCTCAGCTAAAGTAACTGGGTTTCCCTTCCTCTCCTTAGGATCCAGTACATTATTAAAATCACCACATAGAAGCCAAGGTTCATGAATGCCATTACTGATATTGCATATATATTATATCTCTCCAGAGAGAACCTCTATCCTTAGGATTATTGTGAGTATAAACTACAGAATAGTAAAAACACTTGTTGGGCCTCACACCAGTACATACATGTGAGGCCCAGCAGTGGATAATATGATCTGAAACAAAAAGCACCTAAAGTTGGAATACCCCAGGCTTCCAAAATATCCACACTCTTCCTCCAACAGCATGAGTATTGTTGGTGACCAAAAACCAACCAGAGCAAATGCTAAGGTGAACCTTGCTGAGATTACAAGGTTTCACCTTAGTCTCTAGGAGTCCAAACAAACCCAAATCATGTGCTTGGAGAAACCAAGTAATAGATTTTTGTTTCTCAAGTTTGTTTAGACCCCTAATATTCCAGAAACCCACTCTATCCATTTGGAGGGGGGTTAGAAGCAGATCCCCCTTCCTGTGCAGTGCCAGGACCACTCTCAATATTATCCACCTCATTCCCTAATTTATCCAGGACTGAAATAGTGTTCTTAGTAGCAGTGGTTACCTCAGCTGTTGTATGAGCTTCGGCAGGATTACTAACCCTCTGAAACCCATCCTCATCCACATGCTTCTCCTTCCTTTGTACTGAAGGTATCGCATTTGCCATTTCTTTCTCAATCAGTACTGTAGCTTCCTTTTCTCTTCTCTCTTTTGTCTTACATTCCCCTTCTTCATGCCCATAATTATAACAGGCTGTGCACATTACAGGTTTCCATTCAAACCTCATAACTTGAGTGACAATAGCACCCTTTTCATTCTCAAAGGTGATGACCTCAGGTAATGCAACATCTACTTGAACCTCAATCAGGATCCTAGCAAATGACAATCTCTATTTTTCCATTGTAGCTCTATCAACTCTTATAGGCTTTCCAATTAGACTTCTCAATTTTGTCAAGGTATTGATGCCCCAATACTTGATGTCTAACCCAGGAAGTCTCACCCACACAGGCACTGATTTAATGGTATATTTTGAAAGCTCCATATCTGGATCCCATGGTTTAACAACCAAGGGTTTTTTTTTATCAAACAACCTAACCCCTTGTTCCACCACTTTGATTCTATCCTCAAAAGAATGAAATCGAACAATGAAAACACTTCTATTGACTGTAGCCATTTTATCAATACTACAATCACTCCAAATACGTTTGAAATACCCCTCCATCACCTTCAGCGGTGGATTTGAACCCAGAATGAAACATACAATTGCATTTCCCCAATAGTTCACCTCATCCTGAATATCATCGAGGGTAATTTTGATGTTACCTGAAATAGGTTGAGCTGAGTTAAGCTCCAAATCATCCTTTGGGGGTGAGATCGCAACCGAGCTCCATCTCTGAGGTGGGGTAATAACTTTACCAGCTCCACTCCCACTGGCTCCATTCGCTACACCCTCTGCTGCTTCACATTCCTCTGCCCATGAGAAACGTCGGGGAACACTCGCCGATGACAACGCGGTGCTTGAGTTCACCACTAAAGGTGCTACTCCAGGGATTTTCTCAATCAGAACTGTTTTCTTTGCATTCTCCGTTCGCGGCTCTTTCTGCTTGCTAGTGTTGTTCGATTTGCTAGACGATCCACCCTTCTATGGTTGTTGTTTAGGCTTGCCCTTCTAATCCATAGATACCACGCACAAGAAACCCTCATACGCAGAGAGAAAGTTTCGCCATCACTCCAACCCCCATAAAATTCCCCCAATTACTACTATAATTGTTCCTGAGTCACACTATATGAGTAAAGATGTTTAGATTGAAGAGAAGAACACCAAAACCATTAAACTTATCCATTGTGCCCTTGGTTTCAAGGAGCACAAACACATCTTAGGTTGTTCCACAGTTAAAGAGATTTGGGATGCTCTGTCTCTTGCTCATAGTGGTACTAGTCAAGCAAGGCAATCCAAAATTGATATTTTGACTAGACAATCTGAGCTATTTGTCATACAAGACACTAAATTTGTTAATAAGGATATGTAGGCTCATTTTACTAACATTATCAATGAGCTGAAATCTCTTGGCAAGACATTTACTCAAGAAGTGTTGGCCTGGAAGATTTTGTATGTATGCCTCATGAATGGATGTCGAAAGACACTGTTATTCAAGAAGTCAAAGACTTCTGTAAACTTACTATTGAGGAACTTTTTAGTAACCTAATGCGGTAAAGGCATCTCTTTGAAAATTGAGAGCTATGATGAAGAGGGCGAGGATGGCAAAGATCCTCTTATGTTGTTGCTGAATAGATTTAAAAAAATTTGCCAGGAAGAAGGAAAGAAATGTCACAACTAGCAAAGGTAAATATATTTCAAAATCATCTAATAAAGGTTACTTTAAGTGTGGTAGTGTAGACCACTTCATTCGTGACTATCATAAATGGGCTAAGGAGCAAAAAAATGAAAGGACTCAGAGCCGTAGTAGGAATCAACCTTGTTGCAGAAGAAGGAGATGTTAGCTTGATGCAATAGCAATTTGGTCAGATGAGGCCCTTAATGCAATAGCAATTTGGTCAGATGGGGATGATTCAAAATATCAACCTTGTTGCAGAAGAAGGAGATGTTAGCTTGATGGCGAGATCTGACTTCGAAGGAGAAGAAAAAACCCACACGCAATATATCTTCTTGAACTTAAGAAATAGTTGCATTATTCCACCAAGGAGCAAGTTAGTAAATCAATATGGAAAGGCTCAATGATGAATATCACGATGTATGTGTTGAAAAAAATGAGCTTGCACACTCTTTAATTGGATTTCAAATTGAATCTAAGAACTTTCGAAAGACACAAAGCTAAATATGAGAGACTGATTAAAGTTCTTAAAGGTGAGAATTTATGAAAGGAATTGTGTTTGCCTCATATGGAACAATTTCTTAACTTTGTGAAACTGTTAAAGCACTGACTTGTGAAACTGATCAATTAAAACTTGCTTCTAATATGGTGCAAACTGTTAATGAAACTTGTCTTGATGATTTAAAAAATGAATTTATTAAAAATGACTATGTATACCCTAAGTCTTGATTGTTTGAAAAATGACAAGTTGCAAAAGGAATTGGTGCAGACACCCCATGGTGTCACTGAGTCCCTTCCCCCGCCCAATGTTGATAGATATAGTCTAGACAAGCATGAAAAGGCGATATCATGATCCTGGTCAAACCCACTCAGTTGAAAAGATCTCACTTTCAGCTTCTCAAAACACAAAATCGACTCAATTTTGAATTCAAGATCAAAAGTTGTCATATTTTAAAGGTTTCAGCCCAAAACTATCACCTAAAGGATGTTTAGGATCCAAGATCTGGCCTGCACCTCATGGGAAGGCCCAGTTCTAGCTGAAGTGTTTGAAACATGTCATCTGCCTTGCAACCTAGACCTTCCATCATGTTGGGTCCCGTCCGGGTGACGAGCGATCACACTCGGACAATCGGTCAAGATCGGCGGTCGACCGCTCTCCGAACGGTTGACCACTGGGGCGAACTTATCCTCCTATGTTAGTTCCTCCGTTTGTTTTGAGTGACGATTAGAGATATCCTTTCTTGATTAAGACTCCAATTAGGGGGAATTAACCTAGGTTTGTTCTCAATAGATACATCCCCTTTACCCTTCATTCAAGGGATTGAGACTTTGATTAATCACTTGAAAGACTGAAATTGTAAAGAGAAATGGAGAGGGTAATTTCTCATATTCATCCTACTTTCATCCTAAATTCATCCTACATTCATCCCATACAATTCCTAAAAACTATCCCTACAATCATCTCTTAAACACATTCCTCAAACATATTATTAAACAAAATCAACCCTTCAACACATATTCATCCAGGTTAAAGTTATAATCATTCTTCAGAGTTCAAGATCTTGTTAGTTCGGGTCCGATCAAGAGAAGGTGTTCTATTCCAAGCTTGCTATCCTCAGGGCACGCTTCAAATGGTTACCATCACCCCCTAACTTCTTTGCCAATCTCATGATATGCTAATTTGAGTCATTTATCGCTTCTATTATTACTATGTAAATAATTAACCTAGCATATATTTGTAATTAGCATGCTAACTTGGCCTTAATCGCTAAGGCTATGTTTGGCACCAAAAGCTAGCTTTTGGTAGCTTTTGAGCAAAAGTTACAGCTTGAAACTTGTATCTTGTTCTTTTTTCTCTCACGTACCAAACAAGATTTTAACAAAGCTACAGCTATAGCTCACAGCTACAGCTGATTTTCGAAAGCTATCCATATTAGCTTTCACTTGACAGTTAGATTTTGAGTAAAAGCTATAACTTGAAGCTACAACTTGTTCTTTTTTCTCTCATCTACCAAACAAGATTTTAAGCAACAGCTCACAGCTATAGCTAACTTTACCAAACATAGCCTAATCCTACACTCATGTGAAGATATTTGTGTGTTTTATAGCTTTTCTATCATGAAAATGATTTATGGCATGCAAATGGATCACCTCTAATTAATTCTATGCTTGATCAAATAAACCAACAAAGATTAATTTGGGACTTGAGCTAAAATGGAATGTTGATCATATAAATTTAATGACAATACTTAAGAGCTAAATTAGTAGAACTCGTTGTCACCAACAAATGGGCTAGGTCGCCTCTAACTAATACCCAACCCCTGAACTCATGTCTTTGGTGTGTGAATTGAAGCTATTTCCTTATTTAGAAATGGGGTGCAAATCTACACACTATGGCATCTCTCGAGATGTTCGTGTTGTCATTTTTTTCAAAAAGGTTCCATGTTTTGCTTAAACTTGGTGGCAGCGTTCTTTTAGCATGTTCTTATTAAAACATTTTCTCAAATAAGGGCAAAAGTCGTGTTTTGTCAAATAGAGCCTTGTGAGAGCGCTATGGATTTGATAGCCCCTCGCACTTTCGGGACCTGCCCCCTGGGAGGGAGCCCAAGACCTAGGCGTGGTTTTCAGGTTCTCGTAATTGGATAAAGTGAAAAATGACTTAGTTGAAAAGAGCAAGTCAGCAGAATCCACTACTTCTAACATGTTTGAATCTATCACTTATGCTTGTTCTTCCAAATGATAAGGTGAATTAAATTATGTCATAGTTGCCTTGAATGTTAAATGTGATAAAATTAAGGAACTTTCACGGAAATTAGATCATAAAAATGTCGAAATGACTAGGAATAATAAGTGGAACAGTTCCTCCTGTGGTTGAAAATGCATGGCTAAATGATCATTAAATTATAAACAAGAATGGTTTAAGATTTAAAGGAAATCAGCTGCCTTATGATTGTAGGAGTGATTATGTTACTCTTCGTGGAAACCGAATTTGTTGGCATTGCATTAAGTCAGTAAGAATGGTCACTATTGGTTTGATGTCACGTGAGGTTACAAGAATTTGCCAGGAACAATTCCGATGCTATTCCAATGTGTCAAAAAAGATGAATTTCACTACACATACGAAAAGGGACCAAAAAATGATTGGGTTCCTAATTTGGTTGTGCAGGCTATAGTGAGAGGTACCAAGATATGATATTTGGATAGCAGTTGCACAAGACATATAACTGGTGGCATTTCTAGTTTCTTCTCACTAGCAACCTTTAGTTGTGGAAGTGTGACATTTGTAGACAAGAACAATTAAAGGAGAGATTATGGGATAGGTAAGGTAAGTAAGTATATGGCACATTGCATTCATAATGTGTATCTTGTTGATGGACCGAAACATATTACCTATTGAGCATCTAACAATTATCAGAGCGTGGCATTACAGTGGGGTTCTCATCAATCTGTTGCTTTGTGTTGGAGGTATGATGACACAACAATGTGTATTGAGAGAACCTTAGTTCTCTTCCCAATTGTTCACTAACATGTCTTAGTGTTGTTGATGATGATCCTCTATACCGGCATAAGCGTCTTGGAGATGCTAGTCTCATGGTTTTGAATAAACCTGTTAACCTTGAGTTGGTTGATGGTCTTTCATTAGTTAAGTTTAATTAAGAATAATAAGCTCTATGATGCGTGTGCTAGAGGCAAGCATGTGAGATCCACCTTCAAGACCAAGAACAAGGTAAGTACATCACGACCACACGAATTGGTCCACGTGGACTTGTGTGGACCAATTAGAGTTGCAAGTTGTACAAGTAAGAGGTAAGTTTTCTTGTTATTGTTGATGACTACTTTACGTTTACATGTAATTTGTTCATTTCTACAAAGGATGAAACTTATGATAAATTTTTATCCAATACAATGTGGACAAGTTTTAGTGACAATACATACTAACCATGACACTAATTTGACACTGATAAGTTTATTGGCTTCTGTGTGAAACATGGTATCGACGATGGCTTTTTTGTTGCTCCCAAAACCCCACAACAAAATGATGTTGTGGAGAGAAAAAATAGTACTTTGAAGGATATGGCTATAACCATGCTTTTATCATGTCATCTTCCACGAACATTTTGGACGAAGGGGGTCAATACTACTTGTTACATACTAAATCGTCGCATGATTAGACTCTTACTAAGAAAGAACACTGATGAATTTCTTTAATGGTAGAAAACCCAATATTTAGTATTTTAGAACTTTCAGTTGTAAGTGCCATGTATATAAATGGAAAATATAATTTGGGAAAATACGACGCAAGGAGTGATGAATGTGTGTTGCTTGGGTGTAATACCAAAAGCCTTTCAAGCATGCTTCTTCCTCACTTGCATACTGCTGAGAAACTTCCCATGAGATCACCCATCCCAATACTACTCCCAACCAATCACGCTTAACTCTGGAGTTTTTAAGGATTGAACTCCCTGAAACAAATATGCACCTTAGTGATATAAGTAGTACCACCAAACTATTTAAGCTATCAATCAACCATGAAATCCGTAGGGTATTATGCTCACCCCGACTCGAAGAAGGCAACATCATCGTTACTCACTGGGTATTTTTCTAGCCTAAAATCCACCTCTCATAGGCGGCTAACCAGGCTCTCCTGACCCATGTGCTCTGTACGTAGTCGCAGAGTTGCTCTAATACCACTTTGCAACACCCCCAAATTTTCAAATAGTTAAAAACAATTTATAGTGAAAGAAAATAGAAAACTTGGGAGTACTATTGCTACATTTATACTAAAATGAGTAATGCTCTTGTACAACTGTCAAGATGAGGCAGATTTGTGCTATTGCAAGAGCTTAAGGAGTTGAAGGAAGGGCATATGACTCTTAGTACCAAAGTCCGCGAACTAATGGATCATAACATCATTACTACTAAATAATAGAGCAACTGACTACCTAGTCAAGTTAAATATTTATACTCCAACGTAAATTATCTAAGAAAGTTCTTTTTATTGCCCGAGGTATATACAATTTGTAGAAGTTATAATAAGATCTCGTTCAATTTGATCAATTGAACGATGTTAAACTGAACTAAATTAATAGTACTCCATCCGTTATAAAATAATTTGTCATTTATAAATGGATTTTTTGTGGGAAACCCCCTTATAAAATAGACTTTTTAAAAAAAAATTTGTGGGGAACCCTCTTATAAAAACAAAATGCCCTGATGGACACACCTTAAGTCGTTTTTTGGGCAATTTAAATGACATTTTGACCGATCTACCCTCATCCTTTAAGTGCATATTGTATATTTTAAGCAAATATATGCTTAAAGGTTAAGGATAAATTGGTCCAAATCTCATTTAAATTGGTCAAAAAATGACTTAAGAGGTGTTTGTCAGGGCCTTTTGCTTTTATAAGGGAGTTCCCCACAATAAAAAATTTATGAGGGGTTTTTTTTCAAAAAAAAGTCCATTTTATAAGGGGGTTTCCCGAAAAAAATCCTTTACAAGGTGAAAATTTTCTCATTTAAGTGGCAGTTTTGTACAAAGTAAGGATGAATTTCTTATGCAACCCTTCATTTGTAATATGTTAATCTTTATAAAGAAAAAAGTGCGAAGAATTGGAACTAGCGAATTCCAATTGGGGACAAAATAGTCTCTTTCAATCATTGTCTCTATATAGTATGTGCCAAAAGTTTAAAAAAAAAAATTAATAGAGAACAAATGGAGCAAAGAGATTAATTTAGTTGCACAATTTAAATTAACGGAAATTTCCTGTGGTACCCCTGTACTTTGATGAAATGCCTGTGGTATCCAAAGTTTTGAAAATGTGCCTGGGGTACCCCTGAACTTTCAACAAAGTGATCAGCGTACCCACTAAGCCAC
>BSSO01002974.1:0-17709 GCA_030267885.1 Mesembryanthemum crystallinum
CATTTATTTTGTTATGTGTTAGTTTCAGTAGATAGATGTTGCAAAATTAAATGTTTACTTATTGAACAATTATTTGATACAAAAGTGGTCTAATTTGTAAAAAGCAAAAACTGAAAAAGAAGTTCAAATATCTAACACAGTAGGGAGAATAATATTTTTATACTTATTATATGACTATAGAAGTAGTCTTTACATTTATGCCAAACACCTTTACTAATTGTTTTTGTTTCCCAAAAATACTTTTATAGTTGGTTTCCAAACGCTATACAATTTCTCTAGAAACGGTTTCCACGAAATTGCATCCTAGAAATAGAAATAGTTTCATAAAAACTAGGTCAAACGGCACCATAATTCATATGTTGAGTTTTATTATTCTTTGGTGAATCCTGAATCTCTTGGAGTATTATTGTTCTTTGGTGAGCTATAATTCTATGTTTGTCTTTGGTGACAACAAACCTAACCTTTGGTGGCGACATTGCTTGAAATTGAACTATAGTTTGAGGACCTTGAATTATATTCAATTTTAAAAACGTATCCTTTTTATTGTTCCCAGTTCGAAAACCCATATTTATATACATCAATTTGGTATCAGAGCATAGTTTTGCAGCCACTGTAGAACTCTGGTCATCACTTCTCTTGTCCAGCTGCACTGAAAGAAGAGGTGGGCTTGAGTTTCTAAGCTTGCTTTGCACAGGGGACAGGGGCTATCTGAGATTGTAATTCCCAAATGAGTGAGCCTGCCTTTTGTCATTAACTGCCCTTTGTTAGCTATCCATAGCACAAATTTGTGTTTAGGTATGTGGATTTTGCCCTATATAAGTTTGGCATATCTATCTTTATTCATAGAACCCATCAGACATTCATAACATTTATTGATTGTGAATGTTTTACCTTTACCAGTCCAATTGAAGTTCTGGTCACAGAAAGGTATTAGCACAGCCTTGAATATTATTTTGTTTTTATGTATTAGTTTTATATATTAGTAATACATTGAATATATTATACTGAATCGAACTTGTTGTTTTGATGAACACAAATTTCTTGTTTATTTTTAAATTACTACGCTTTAGTGTAAACCTCAGATATCTGGTCAAAAAGTATTATAACTTTTGAGTGGAAATTCTACAATGGATAAAAGAGAATGATAAATTCATGGGTGTGGAAATATTGTGAGAAACTTAAAAGACTAAAATCCAGTTAAATTTGTGGTTCAATGCTAAATGTATATTAACACAACGAAAACACAACAACCATTTTCATGATCTACTACTATATTGACAGCTAAAAACCATTAGCATATTTGAAAGGACCAACCTCTCAAATCCGACTATACTTCAACTTTTACGAACCTTATTATTTAAGAAAAAACACAAAGGGCGATAAGGAAAAAACCCTTAAACTTTTTTTTTTATGGACAACACCTAAGTACTAAGCATTAGACCATTTCTTGCATCCTACATTATTTTTGAATTTAGTAGTGTGCATGTGAGAATTTATACTTTTCATTTTATTGATATACTAGGATACCAATGAAACTTTCATTTAGTTTTTGTGTCTTATGATGTATACAAAGTTGTAATTGGAAAATAAAGTTAAGAATCACTCTCATTTCTTTAGATCTTGTACAATGGATAACCATGAGTTAATGAAATATTAAATGTATTACTGATAGTTAGTTGCACAAAAGAACATCACAACACAATAAGGGCAAATTGTTTATAAAAGCTTTTTCCAAAATTAAACATAAAAATAGTTGTAGCTGTTGAAAAAGAATGAGTACAAGTTGTACTTTAGGAATATCATTATAAACCCTAAGGATTACTATATTGAACAAATATTTTAGCAAAATAATAGCTAATGTCGAAAAAAGATAATCCATATCTACTCTATATTATATGTGATTATCCTCGGTATCAAATAGGATTTTCATTTCACCCACAACTACTACTTTGTATAAATTCTAAGGTAAATATTTTTCTTTGATAAACTCCAATATAGGGAAAAATAATTACAAACCTCAAGCTATTACAAACAAGATCATCACAACTTTCATGTAATTTACCACTTAGTGATATATTTCCACTAACTACAAATGTGTTCATTTTGTAACTAATTTTTTTCTCTTTTCGTTTAGTGTTGGCAATGAGAAACATCCTTTTCTACTTGGTTGTGGCTAAAGGATAAAACTTTAAGTGTTCTGTTGTGAATAAATTCATGTAGATGTTGTATGGGATGCTTAAAAATCCGATATGTTGTACATGTTGTAACTTGTTTACCATTTGCTCAAACAATCACTGCTTGTGACGAAGAAAACTTTAATGAAAAAGAAATTCAAATGCCCCGAGTATTTATATAAATATTTCTTTTGTTGCAGACTCCAAGCATGTACCAGGTCCTCTATCTCCCCTATATTTCCTCAACGATTTAGGTGCACCTAACTCTGCCAAAAAATCCTCTTGCTATAACTTCGCATATTAGAGGCGTTACTAAAGTACTCATATCTCTCTCCCTACTATTTAGTTTCACTACCCCATATAATCCAATTGCTTTATGTTTAATCAATTATAATAACTTCCTTCTCTTCCCTTAAATTTGATTTCTAAGATAATATTTTCAACTTAACTCCATTTGGTTGATCCTCAAATATTAAATAAAACTTGGTGAATATGTATCACATTATTTATGTCACAGTGCAATGGACTATTTGTTAATTTACATTTCTTAAGAACACTGGTGAAATATCCGTGTAAAATACATTTATCCTCACTCAATTTATTCTTAATCAGGCTCAACAATTCTAACATACTTTTAATAAGTTGTAAATATATTATGTATTTCATAACTTATCAAAATATACTCTCTCCATCTCAGAATGACCTTTATTTTTATTTTTTTGAAAGGGGTAGGAGGTTTTCATTAATAGAAAAGCCATACGGCATCTACAACGATATAACTCCTAAAATATAATAGATCTACGATACAAACATGAATTATACTAACCAAACAACTAACTAGTGACAATTTCAGTCGCGTTTTCTCCGAAATCCTGGCTTTTTTTTATAATTAGCAGTCATTTTTGATGTATTTGCATCTTTCACTTGGTTGGAGATATTCGAATATGTAATTGCTTGACAGTCAAATCCATATAGTACGGTAGAAAGCATATAAATCCGAGCCCTGATGCCTTGATAGCATAAACCCTAACAAAACTCACCATATGTGAGAGTGAAAATCTCATATAGAGAGATAATTAAACTCTCATAGGGAGAGATAAACAAACTCTCACAAAAGGAGAGACTCTTATTGAAATAAACGAACTAAAAGAACCAACAAACGAAGGAAAATTGAAGGATTTGGGGCTTACCATTAGCGATTAAACACTAATGGCAGCCCCTAGGAGGAAGGGAATGGAGGGCGGAGGCTAGGGTTTTAAGAGAGAAAGAGGGGGAGAGAGAAGTTTGAGTCGAGTTATGATTGATTAATACTACGACTTTGGAAAGTTTTTAAGAAACTTTGGCTTATTTCTTCTAAATTTGTCCCCACAGTAAGTATGCTTTTTAAGTATGTTTAAGAATAGGTTAATTAATCTAATGTTAGCATAAGTTATACCTTCTCCAACACTTGGGAGTGTAAATAAAACACATAAACTCCACAACTTAGTGGAATTCTCATTCACAAATTTATTTTGCTTTTTTTTTTTTTATAGAAAGTTCAACAAAGTAGTGCTAACATGATTGAAAGATCTGATCTAATACAAACTTTGACTAGGCACTGCATTCATATACACTTAAAAAGTTCCAGAAACTACAAGTGGAGAAATAATGTCCGCTTGCCATTATCATTTGATCAACTCCTTGAAAATTCTGCAATTCATTCACAAAAATCAGTTTGATGTAGCCTTGATTTTGCCAGATCCAAATTGAGGGAGTAGTAACAATCAAACCCAGATCAACAGAAAAAATTAATAATCGAACTCAGATCGACTCACAAAAAGATGAATCGAACCCAGATTGAGAAAAATAGAGATAAAATCGAAGCCAAATCGAGATGAATTGAGTCTAGATAAAGAATGATAGCACCATGAACCTTGCAATTCCACTGCCTAAAAGAGAGCCACAAATCTGAGATGGTATGGACAAACGTATGCAAATCACAGGCCTAAAAAAAGAGAGGTGAGAGAAAAGGGGAGAAATCTTGCAATCAATTTTCGAAAGAGATGAACTGCTTCGTCTTCTCACCAACTATCAAGATCCGCGTTCATTGTGAACCACTCCATCTTCTTGCTGACGTCACCAGCACAGTCACCAATGCCCTCGCCCTCCTTGGTCTCTTCCTCTAACCAATACCACCTCACATTCAGAGTTAGATATAGAGATAATACCTAGGACAGAGAGAATGATGAATGTTTAACGGTTTGGAAGATGAGTTAAATTAGGAGGCTTTTGGAGAAACTAATTTGGTTATGGAGAATCAAATAGCGGGAGGGAAGGGTAGATGATGGGTTAATTAGGAGGCAAATGAAAAGTGATATCGTCTTTTCACACTGTAAAGTTTAATTTACATTTGTAGAGGTTTTTTTATGATATGAAAATATATACTTATGGGCAAAATGGGATCATGCTACCACATTTCACCACCCTTAGCAAAGCTTGTGTCTCCTTCTCATGCTAGTTTGTTTACTGCATCACATCAGCACATTACACAAGCTCATCATTTACGGCCCATCTCATTTGTTATGAAATGTACAAACTTTCATTAAATGGCATGCAATGCTTTATAGTTGGTTAATCCATCTTTGGTCCATACATTGCTCCTTCCTCTTTACTTTTTTTTTTTTTTTTTTTGAAAAAGTTTTCTCCATTTATTTTTCTTTTTGGTATCTTCTTGCAAATGTGGGTCATGGGTCTGGCTTGGACCTAGCTAGCAGTCTAGCACCGACTCAGGTCAAACCTGTGTCAGGGTGGTTGGGATTGAGCTGACATAAATCATGAAGAGAGAGATGAACATTTCTCATAAAAGTAATAAGATTGGTTCATATCAATCTAGTTTGATTTTTGATAATATTTTTCACGTTTGAATGATTTTCAAATCGTATGATCATTCACAATAGTATTGTTTAATTTTTTTTTCTAGTCATTTAATTATATAATATCCAATCACACTATTTCAAAGTGTTTGTATGGAATTACGAGCGTTCTTATTATTCAAGATGAGGTCTACATTAAACAATCTTCCAAGGTATGACAAGGTCTTCCACAAAATGATTATAATATAGGACATAACGATTAAGAGAAAGTTGTTTAAGATAGTTAATATATAATATTGTGTTTTATTGTGTATTTGTGTGGCAATATTCATGTACATATTTAAATTATATCTTCCACTCTTGTATTTCGGCCTATATAGGAGATATGGGAAGATTGGGGGAATGCTAACCCCTAACCCACATGACACTTGGCACAAACCCCTCTCTAACTCTAGTACCCCAAGCCCCATTAAAAGTAACACATACACTTCTCTCCACCATTTTTGCTTCCCCCATAACCGGGGTAAGGAAAGAGAGAGGATAATCTCGCAATCTCTCACTTCCGTCTCTTCTGTTTTTTTTTTTTTTTTTTTTTTTTTTTTTTNTATATTAGCTTATAGTTATTAACTTCATCTCTTTGGTGTAGAAAAATCAAGTACAGAAGCAAGGGAAAGTGAGGACATGGTAGCTTGAAGAAGGAGCAAGAACCGAAAGCTCAAATCAAGGCCAATACACAAATTCAAAATCACTACAATACATTTATATAGTTAAATTGTACAACAACTAACTTCAGTTAATTTTTGTGGCAATCTTGGTGGATCAAGTGGTGTGTGACGTGATGAAGGAGGGAAGGAAAGCTCTTTGGAAGTTCAAGAACTCAATTCAAAAAGGTAAACATATGTCCATCCACCCACCTAGTTAATCTAGGTTAACATAAAAGCCAAAATATTAAGTTGCATGTTTGAAATCCACTTGAGAAAAGATTAAAGATTTAATTACTTGGTCAAGTACACTACCAATGGGTGTGAGTTTAAGTTGAATCAACTATTAGGTTATGAACATTATGATTTGGGTATTGGATTTAATTAGATATTGCTATGCATGTTGGTAACTACTAAATAGAGTTAAAATCTTGATTATAATGGTAATTGGATGATGATGATTATGATAGTTAATGATGACAATGATGATAATCTAATGAGATATTGAGATTGATCAAGAAAAATGATGAATGACAATGGTGCCTTGTGAGGATGATGATCGCATTATTATGATGATGTTGATTAGGACCCCATAAACTCTTCATTGATAGGTATAACTTTATGCATGATGTTTCTAAAAAAACATTAATGACCCTTTTGAGATTTTTGAAGAAGGAGAAGATCTTTGGGATGTTCTCTTCACCAGTCAGTGTAATAAAGTATGTAAAGTGTTAATCATTGGTAAGCAAAATAAATAAAGTTACAGCCCGGGCTTTTACCATCAAGTTTAAAGAGGGGCTTTCCACGTAAATATTGTATGCTATTTAATTCTTGTGTATATTTTAGTATTATCGTGCTTTCGCAAGCGTAAATTCCCGGATAAGTGGGTAAAGTAAATAGTGTTGAGCGGGGTTAGACCGCTAAACCCTACAGTTTTCTTCTTCTTGAATGTAGCCCACCCCCTATCTCCCCCCTGCTTCTATCTTCCCGGCTTCCATTTCCTAACACACCCACATATGCTTGGCATTGGAGTGAATTGATAGAGGAGTGAATAGCTTATAGCATGCAAAGTTATTGGTGATGGTGATTTGCAAGAAAACCACTCGAGTGTTTTTATTTTGATGAGTAAATGAAGCAAAAGGTTTTACAGTTATAGGCTAGTAGGTTAGTTACAATGCCAAGTGTCCAATTATCTTTTTGANTAGAAGGAGAAATTGAGAGCATCCATTGGCCATTCAAGCTTTCTCACACCTATCAAGGAGATATGGGAACATTGAGTAAAATTATAGAGTAGACAGAGAGTGAAAGAAAGACGAAGGGGAAGAAAAGAGAGAGAAAAGTCAATCTAGAAAAAAAGGAAAGGGGGAATGAACCCTAAACCCACATGACACTTGGCACAAACCCTAAATTCCATTATAAGTAACCCATCCCCCTTCATCCTCTCTACCATATTTGCTTCCCCCATAACCGGGTGAGGAAAAAGATAGGAGAACCTCTCAATCTCTCATTCCCATCTCTTCTATTTTGTTTTGAATAAGCTTCCAGTAATTAACTTCATCTTTTCGGTGTAGAAAACTCAAGTAAAGAAGCAAGGGAAGGTGAGGACTTGGGATCTTAAAGAAGGAGGAAGAACTAAAAGTTCAAATCAAGGTAAAAACACAAACCCAATACCACTATAATACATTTCTATACTTAAATTGTACACTAACTAGATTAAGTTAATTTTTGTGTCAATACTGGTGGATCAAGTGGTGCGCCGTGAGGAATGAGGGAAGAAAAGCTATTAGTAAGCTCAATAACTCAAATTCAATAAGGTAAACATATGCCCATCTACATATAATTAATATAGGTTAAGATAAAAATCAAAATATTAAGTTGCATGTTGAAATCCACTTAAGAGAAGATTAAAGATTTACGGGAAATTCCTTTTGCTACCCTTGTACTTTTGACTTTTCCAATTAGTACCCAAAACGTTTTTGTTTATCCAGGTGGTGTCCCTGTGGTTTTAAAAAACTAAACTTCATGACCAAAATATGGGTTTTCCGTCAATTGATGACATGGTGCTAATTTATGAGTTAAAACATTTTTTAATTCTTACTGGACAAATGATGTTACAAAAATACCCTTGTTTTAGATTTTTTCCTCCATTTTTCTTTCATCTCTATTTTCAGACATACTTCCTTTTTACGGTGATTTTGTAAATTTTTGTGTGCTTTTCAATTTTTTTTTATTATTTTTTTTATGTTCAGGAAATAGGAATAGTGCCACGTCATCAATTAACGAAAAAAACATGATGGAAAACCCATATTTTGATTTTCTAAAATCACAGGGCTACCATCTGTATTATCAAAAAAGTTTTTCCTATTAATTGGAAAAGTTAAAAGTATAGGGGTAACAAGTGGAATTTCCCAAGATTTAATCTTTGGCCAAGTACACTACCAATGTTTGTGAGATTAAGATAAATCGATTATTAGGTTATGGACATTAGAATTTGGGTGTTTGATTTAATGATATTGACTTGCATGTTGGTAACTACTAAAAGAGAGCTAAAATCTTGTTTATAATGGTAGTGGTAATCAGATGATAATGATGGTGAAGGTTAATGATGACAAAGATGATAAACTAATGAGATTGATAAATAAAAAAAAAAAACGGAAATTTCCTGTGATACTTTATCCTAATGCCAGTCGTGTACACACTTTTCCAATAATGCCAGTGGTACCCCTGAAGTTTGACTTTAACATTTTTCGTACCACTGAAATTAGACTTTAACGTTTTCCGTACCCTAATTGTTGACGGAGCTCATTTTCCGTTAGATTTTCTTAAACAATTTGACTTAGTTAATGTATGGGGCACTGTAAAATGACTGATATACCCTTACTTGCCTTAATCACACAACTATTAGATATTTGACAAACATTTCTCTTATAAATCGGAATAAATTTTTTGGAGGTTTAACAATAGTGGATGGGTCGATTTTATAAGGAAAATGCATATCAAATACTTATCCGTTGTGTAATTAAGCCAAGTAAGGGTATATCAGTCATTTTACCGTGCCCCATAAATTAACTAAGTCAAATAGTAAAAAAAAAAATCCAATGCAAGGGATCTCCATCAACCATTAGGGTACGGAAAACGTTAAAGTCAAAGTTCAGGGGTACCACTAGCATTATTGCAAAAGCGTGGGCACCACTGGCATTAGGCCAAAGTTAAGGGGTACCACAGGAAATTTCCGAAAAAAAAATTGATGAATGACATTGATGCCTTGTGATGATGATGATCGCATAATTATGATGATGGTTGAATGATGATGATGTTGATCTGTACCCTATAAACTCTTGATTGATAGCTATAGGTTTATGAATGTGTTTTTAATAAAACTCAGATGACCTTTTGAGATTTTTGAACATGGAGAAGATGTTGGATAGACTCTTCTCATTGCACTCACATAAATAATTGTAATTATGAACTTGTAATGTTTATATGAAGATTAACTAAGGAGAGTAACAATTGTGAAGTTTGGAACTTAAATAAATCGGTAATGATTTGGGATAATTATCACTCTTGGACAAATCAAAATAATAAAAGGTCCTTATGGGGAATATTAGATGAATTTTAGATGAAAAGATTTTATATAGAATATGTATACTATCTTAACAAGTAATTAGAAATTGGTAAGGAAGATTACTAAGAAGAGAAACAAATGTGACATTTGGAACAATTAGTTTATTGGTTGTGATTTGGACTAATGGTTAACAAAGAAATAATTAAAAGAATTATTGTTTATTTCAAGATGAACCGAGGACGTTATAAAAAGAAGAGAATAATTTGTATAAGTGAAGTTAATCTAATGTGAAATGGAAATAATACAAAAGTATGTGATGAAAATAAAGTTGTTATTGACATAATTTAGTTATTTGAAAATTAATTGATGAAAGAATTGATAAGAATATTGGAGGATAGGGTATCTATTTTGGTACCATCAAAAGTTTAAGCAATAGTGTGCACACTATTGGCTATTTAATGGTTCAAACCCTGCGGGATACCGTATGCCATGATGTTGGGGTGTCAGCCTGTGGTTTTATTTGATTGATATGATGAGTATGTGATTTAAAGAGATTGAATACTAATGAGTGAAGGTCTTAGGGCGGTTTGTTGTTTAGCTCAACCGGGCAGTCATCATTACTCATGATGCCAGGCTGACATACCTGCAGTAATATTATAGATTAAACATGTTGTCTCTTCCTCCATGATAATTGAAAAAAAAGCATGACAAGAAAATTGAGATGGAAATATAATGTTCATAATCTATAAGGAAATAGTAAGCAACTAAGTGATATTGAATGAGCTATGATTAATGGTGACATTATGGTTATACAACTTTATTAATTTTGAAAGTTCGTATTTTATACAAAAATTTCCTATGGTACCCATGAATTTTGACCTAGTGCCAATGGTACCCAGTTGTTATTAAAAATGCTAATGGTACCCCTAAACTTTGAATATAAGAGATTCTATACCCCAGGTCTGATGAAATTGGTTACACCGTTAGCTTTTTTAGATATTTTAAATGTATGCACAATTTTGCCGTTCTTTTTCATCTCTCTCATCTCCATTCCAACCCCCTTCATTTTCTCTCTTTTCCTTCATTCTCTCTCTTCCTCCATTGACAATCTTGAAAACCTTAAACCCATCCTCTCACCTTCATTCTCTCTCCTCCTCCATGGTTAACTTCAAACTTCACCCTCTCTCTCTCTCTTCCCCTTTTATCCAATTCCAGTTTCTCTCTCCCCTCTTTTCCAACCCCATTCATTCTCTCTCTCCTTCTCCATGAACAACCTTATACCCAACTCTCTTTCCTTCTTCATTCCCCCTCCCTCCTCCATGGATAAGCTCAAACCCAACTCTCTCATTTCCCCTTTATATCCTCCAATCTCGATTTCTCTATCCCCACCACAATCTCCTCCCTTCTACCCCCTAAAATAGGAAACGAAATTCTAATTACTCAATGTATAAGCTATAAGCATGAATTTGACCCTTAGTATTGAAAGAACAACCCCCAAATATTAACAAGTTGGAACTCTATACAAAAATTATTTGACAAATATAAAATTTTAAAATTCTCTTAGATGCTCAAATCTTAGCATTATCATCAAATTCATTTACTTCAATAACATATTTGGAATCATGGATTTAACAAATATTGATAATTAGTTGGAGTACAAAGTAGTTTTTTTAGAGAGAAATTATCATGGAGTAAGAATTGTTGTGGTGGGGGGGAGGAGAGAAAGGGGTGATTGTGGACACCGGCTCCCCGAGAGACTTAGCGCCCCACAAAGGATTGAATGGATGGTGCGTGCATACGATGTACCGCTAACTGGTCGTGTTTGCATGGTGTCTTGGTTGCTTTTATGATTTGAAATGTCGTGACCTCGTTTATCATGTTTCGTTCGATTATAAATCGGGGGACTATACTTAACATGACGCCACCATATTTTAGGCAATATGGAACCACTTAATAAAGGGCTTGAACACGAATATCTATAGAGATATCATGAACAAGTCGCTTTTGTGCCCTATTCCCATATGGGGAATAACTTATTAGGCTCAACGGGAGAGTGGAGTTTGGGAGCGTGAAGTCTATTCAAATGGAACAAATGCTTTGTCATTATATTCACATGATGTTTAACATTTCTGCCCGATTCCTAATTTATGTCTAGGTGGTTTATCACATATTATCTACCAGGAGTTGTGTTTTAGCCAAGTGAACATGAGATTCGTTTCATGCATGATTTATTTAAATCTAGAGACAAGTCAAGCCAACAAATCACATGATTAATATTATCTAACAGTTAATCATGATAATAAACATGTTTTGCCAAAGTAGAAAAATAAATGAAAAATGATGGAAAATAGATTGTCACCAAAGTGGTGTGCCATCGGGATAACTCCTTGGATTGGAACACATTTTGCTTGAGTATGATATAGGCAAGATCTCGATCTTCGGAGGATGTAAAGTGGATGGTGTTTGATTTTGTGATGCTTGGGTTTGATTTGTGGTGCTTGGGTGCAATTTGTAGTACTTGGGTGTGATTTGTGGTGCTTAGGTAAATGTTTGGATGAATATGGTTGAAGATGGATAAAGGTGGAGATGAACTTTTTGGTGGAAGGTTGAAGGAGGATAGTGATGGAGGTAGATTAGGCTAGCTCTCTCTCTATTTGGGAATAGTAACCTTGATTTGACTTTTTTATGATTATGTGGTGAGTTCCCTCTAATCAATTTGGCTTGCTTGATCTTGCCCCCCTCCCCCTTGAAATGAAGGTGGAAGGGGGTTTATATAGTGGTAGGAAGTGGAAAATGGAAGAAAATGGCATGACAGGGCTTCAAAGGGCATGAAAGGGCACGAATAGGCAAAAACGGGCACGGAAATGTCCTGCCGGGGATGTTTGCCTGGGCTGCTGGGCACTGGGAGACCGGTTAACCGGACATGAGACCGGGCAATCGGTGGGAGCAAAAAGCGGTACGATCGCGATTTGATTGGTCGAGAATTGATTCGTACACTGTACTTAAAAATCCTAATTTGGTATGTACCTGTGGGTTGGCATCCGCGTGTCCGTTTTATGGGTTTTTGGGCGGATATTTGACCCGTTTTCCACTCAGGGCTCGGTTTTGGGTTGAAAATTTCAAATCCTCATAACTTTTGATACGGGACTCCGATGAGGAGCCGTTTGAAATTTTGGAAATCTTAGAGCAAGGTATACAAGATGAGAGGAACATTTATGAGAGAGGAGACAAGGTTGAGATCTTACCTTTGGTGTTTATCATTTCCAAGTCGGCTATTGTTATCGTCATCGGGTGGGGCTAGAATTTAAGAGACATCTATTAGGGAGTCTACAGCGATATTATGGTGAGGAGAGAGAATTTAAATTAAAGGAAAGAGAAGGAGATAGATTGGGGTTTGAGGTTAACCATGGAGGAGGAGAGAGAGTGAGGTTTGAAGTTACAAGTGGTACCCAAACTTTATAACTTTGTGCCAGTGGAACTCAATATTTCAATGTTTGTAGGGGCAAAATCATCCACACAGGCAAAAAATTTAAAAATCTAACGGTAAATCAGTTCCGTTAGGCCTCAGGGTACGAAAAACGTTAAATGCAAAGTTAAGGTTATCACTAGCATTTTGAAAAACAACTGGGTACCACTGGCGTTAGGTCAAAGTTCAGGGGTATCACAAGAAATTTCTTATTTTATATAATCCCAAAGATCCTTAGTAATATAACTCGTACTGTTATTAAGACTAAGACTAATATTATTATTACTATATTGTTACTAATATTACTAGTTTTCAAAACCTAGTAAATTTTCCTATTTTTATTAGGTTGAGTGTGTTTACCAACTTATGCGGACTTCTTTTTTGTTTTTCTTGTTCCTTGTTGTGTGTTTGTACAGATGAATTATTAGGGAGTTTGGGCATGTTTTGTGAGGACGCTGTGTTTTAAATTTTGTATACTAGCTTTAGTCTTTTTGGTTGTAATAGTAATGATCGTCAAACTAGTAAACCCTCACTTGTACTTTCTTTGGAATGTAATGGTTATAACCATATAGATTTTAGCGTATGATTTGATACCCATTATTATCTTATTTTGTAGGCTTGTGTTATACATCTATCATTGTCATCGTTTGGATACAAGTATAATGTATATGACGATAATGCATTGGATTTCAGGATGCTACCACAAAACTGTCTTAAGTGTCGTAAATATTGGTGCGTTACAAAAAAAAATTAATTACCAAAATTTCCCAACTATTGATCTTCTCTCATCCATTAATCTCTCTTAGACGTGCACAGTGGGCTAAAATAATTCCAAGTTGTGTCTCTCCTAATTTTTAATATTATTTTCTTAACATCTTACTCACCATTATTATGATTCTTGAAAAACCATTGAAATTACATATGTGTCATGGTACGTGTCATTTGGCATAACAAATTAAACCTATTCTCAAATCCTATATTAAAGATAAACAATGTAGTATAAGGGTGAGAAAGAGTCGATCACACGAGAAGATTAGTTCAATTCCTAATAAACGTCTAAGTCAATCAACTATGTATATAGTAAACATTGATTTTGGGGGGATTTTTATGAGTGATTGAAAACAAAGAAATAAGCTAACCAAACACAAACTAAAACTATGAAACAAGCGCCACACTTTAAGCCCATAAATGTAGACCTTGAACTGATTTGATATTTTCATAATTATTAATGAAAGGTAACTTGTAGTGTTCATAGTAACAAGACCTCCCTATCTTTCCTTATTTATAATCAATCTTCGACTAAACTAAAATCGATTCTAAACTAGTTTAACCAATGCAAATATATCGCAACTTACACGAATTAAACTAGAAGCATTAATCACTAGAAAGACCTCAATTACCCTAACGAAACAAGGCACATAAATGCATAATTCCATTAGATCATTTTATACCCTAGTTTAAATCTCTTACATATGTCGCAGGTTCAATTCAAACTAGCGCCCTGTACTATACAATCCAAACTAAGCTGAATCGTATAATTGGCTAAAATTTACAACTCAAACACAAGAAAAATAACAATCAAGCATTAAGATGTAAACTCAAATTTAATCCGGCATAAACTGAATTCCAATAAACTAAAAAATATCAAAATAATTCAAAATCAAGTAATTCACAACAAGATAATCAGAGATTACTAAGAGAACTAATTAGGAAGAGAAGACTTATGAATTATAACCAAAAACTTGTAGCTTGCTTCGGACTCAACTCCTCGAACAAGGTGAAGCTCTCCTGCTCTTGCTGTTAATAATGCAAAGAATGCAAAGGGAAGTGTTGGTTTATTCTCTTGTCCCACATGGAAAGAAAATAAGGGATGTGTTTGGTTTAAGTGGGTCTTGTTTTCTTTCTCCTAGTTTCATTCTCTTCTTGTCCCACATTGTAAGGAAACAAGGTGTTAGTTTGCTTTAAATAACTCAAAGTGTTACAAGGGGTTAAGTGAGTTGGAAGAATAGTCACTCACGCGCGCGCCGCCGCCGCCATCCGGCCGGTTCGTGGCACGTGCGCGGTGTGGTGGGGCTAGTTTTGTACCTGGTCAAAATATTTTTTTCCAAACGTTTAAATTATTTCAGTTACAAAACAGATATCACTCCCAGATTTTATTCCGTTTTGATTACTGCTTATATTTCATTTTTATTACTGGCTAATTAATTAGGCAGTTACTAAACGTTTTTTGGTCCCTATTTATCTCCTGCTTTTCTTCTTCCTTTCTCACTAAACAATTTTTCCTCTCCATTATTACTGTTCTTCTAAAAAAAATCCTTCTGAGCAATCTTGAGCGATCCTAACTCTCTTATCCAAGTGCACGGATCGGAACTGGCTAATTAATTGGGCAGTTACTAAATGTTTTTTTGGCCCTATTTATCTCCTGCTTTTCTTCTTCCTTTCTCACTGAACAATTTTTCCTCTCCATTGTTACTGTTCTTCTAAAAAAATCCTTCTGACCAATCTTGAGCGATTCTAACTCTCTTATCCGAGTGTACGGATAGTAGAGCGCTGTGTTAATCTTGGGGGGCGACGCCTTTTCCGAGACTGCACTAGTCTAGGCGAATTCGCTTATAAGGCAGTGGTCTTCACCACGACACAGTTATTTACGTTTGTTGTTCTTGATTCACAGCTCCTATTTCCAACACTTGTTGTGTGAATTAAACCCCACGTCTAGGCTGCCTTCAACTTCAAAACTGTCTCTTGCTTTCTCTCCCAAATCAGTCACGCTTAACTCTCAATTGATTGTGGTGTGCTTGGATGAATTACGAGTTGTTGGGGTTGGGTATTTATACACATAAACCCTAATCTCAATTAGCAAACCATACTTGTAAGACTCTACTAAAATTCTAGTGAATTGGTAGGGAGATTTAGTTATTGGGACTCTTCTCCCTTGTTTCCATCTCATCAATTTTCGGATAGGTTCCTTGCGTGCTAGGTGCTACTGCCTTTCCTTCCTTTGTTCACTCTTGTTGGATTCTTTCTCTTTATTTGCTGGCTAAGAGGGAGAATATGGAAATTGTATTTGGTGTTGTCTTTCTTCTAATCTCACGTGTGGTACTTCTTCCCTCTTTCTCTCCTTTTCTTTTTGTTCTTCATAAAACCTACCAAAATCACCAGTCAAAATATTTAGTCACATTTAATATAATATTAATTAAAACAATATAAGAAATTATAAAACTACTCTAACAATAATAAAATAAGCCTAAAAGCAAGATAAGAAACTAAATATGAGGGATAAAAATATGTAAATAATCGTAGTTATTAAATTACCCCACACTAATTTCTTTGTCGTCCTCGACAAAATTATAACAAAACAAATGAACACAATAATGATGCCACCTAATAACCACCACCAAACCTCTCAAAGAAGCAAACTAGACGATAAGGACCATCCTACAACAAACTGAACTAGTTTCTTTCCAACAAAAATCAGTTTGACATTTTTATCATAGCACGGTTGGTGAGTATGTATACATGATGAGTGCGTATTTATAGTTGTTTTTCATGAGTAAATCTCACTCATCCATTTTAGTTTTGGGATGATTACATGAATTATTTGTGATTTTTGTGATTATTCTTGAAATGGATGATTACTTGGGATATTTTGCAATTTTTGATATTTTTCAGGATTATTTCGATATCCCAAGACTTGGATGAGCTTTACAGATAGTGTTGAGTGTCACAATGAGTGGAAAATGCAATGAGTTTGGTCGAATTCAAAGATTTCAAGTTACGGATACAAATTGGATACAACGAGCTTGCTTTGTTTTCTTGCCTTTCCGAGACCTGTTCGGTATTCTGGCCATAACTTATTCGTTTGAGCTCCAAATGAGGCGTTTCATGAGGTTACGGAAAGATAACAAACAAGGCTACAAATTCATGTTGAATATTTTGCCAAATTACAAGTGCAAGTTGGTTAAAAACACCCCTAAAGTCAGCAGACGGGTGCTGCATGGCCGGGCAGCACAGTCTGTGTAAAAGTGTCCGGCCAGGCGCCCCAAATCAGCAATATCAGCAATTTGGCCGCCCGGCCAGGCAGCCTACGCCCCATATTTCCGCCCGGCCGCGCAGTGTTCATCCGGGAGCCTTTTGAACGGGTTTTTTGTCCTTTCTTTGAGGAGACTTTTGGGCTTCTTTCTCTATTCTATTCGGGTTATAAGCAAACTTTGAATCCTAATGTTGGGAGGATCTACTCTCTCTCCACTGTTTTTCTTTGCTTTCTTAGATTAAACATAGATTAGACTCTCAAATTTTAGTTTTACTCTTTGTTTTTGAAGATCTATCGAATTCAACGCTTTTGTTCAAGTTTATGAAATTGAAGATTTTGGTGATTTCTCTTTTCTCTACTTCACTTCCCCTCTCTCTATTGCTTTACCTTTCAATATATAGAATTATTCTCAATCTCTAGTTTAATTTACCATGTTATTCCTTGGGTATTTGATTTCTTTTGTGTTCAAAATCATAAGTAGCTAATCCCCAATTAGGGTTGATGTAGCCCAATCGAATTCGCTTGATGTTTGGATGAATTACTACTAGCTTGCCTTTAAATCGATTTCACATGGTGTTTCTATACCCTAGTTAATCAAATTTCTTGAAAAAGGAGTCTTGTTTTAGTAAAGTGACTTGTATAAAATCGAAAGGGGAATACATGCTCATGGGTCGCAATTGACTATCTTGAGAGTTCAATCACGAAAGTAGATTGCACTTTCTCGTAGACTTTTAGATTTGATCTTGTTCTTAATGCTCTTAATATGTTCTAACCCATGAAAATAGGTGGTTTAATATTGTTAGGTTTGGCCTAGAAATTGTTCGAAAGAGATTTCTGGGTGTCCTTTATCCGTCTTTGCATCGATTGAAATGGCATGCTAGTGTAATTTGTCTTGTTAGTCAAGTGGTTTGATTGGGTGAA
>BSSO01002975.1:0-17709 GCA_030267885.1 Mesembryanthemum crystallinum
ATAATAAAATATTAGAATGTGAGAGAAATAGAAGATCATACGAGAGAGAGTGATTGGAGAGAGTGATTGGAGAGAGAAAAGGGATTTTTTATTGTATTTGAAGATAGAAGAGGGGTAATAATGGGAGGTTATGAGGATTTATTTAGTTTGGTAACGTGTGGGTGGGACAAAATAATTGTTGGTTTGGTAACGTATGGGCGGAACGGAGGGAATATTAAGCAATTCATGCAAGGACATAGACATAGCATAGTGGAACTCATAGGGCGGCCATATAATAGCCCTGGCTCAACAAAGTTGTATATATGTATGATTGAGAATGAACCGACCAAGCCTATATATAAAGCAGGCCAAGGAGAGTGATTAAACAAGATCAGAAAGAAGGAAATTTTGAATTCAAAATTACTCCCATTCGTTCATTATTAAAGGTGGCACTTATTATTCAACACAATATTTAAGGAGAGAAAAAAAAATAGTCAGATTGCCCTTGGTTTAATAGTAAGCGTGAAGATAATGATAGTGACATGTTGATGAGAGTCGTTAGACCAATTTGGATTTGAATTTTGACGAAAAGGTCCTTCGGTGGCCGGACAATGCTACATTTGGATTATCCCAACGCATATAAATGTCACGGGTCACTCATTAATCACTATATACGGCAAGCCCATATATAACACATGGGGTATTGAGTATTGACCCACTTCTTTTAATATTTCTTGTTTTTTGTTCTCTCCCCAAAACACAAAGTAAATAGCCTACCCCACCCACATTTTGGCATCTACAAAAATAATCGTTTTACCAATGAAAAATTTTCTTTAATTTACTAATGGCTTCGCTTTCGCTTGGCTCCACTCGGCTCCAATACCATGTTACAAATCCAACCTTGTATTTTCATCGACAAAATAATATATTTCTTTATAGAGATTTCAACGATTTGTATAAATCGTTGAAGCACAAGTATGTACCGAGAACTCTTACACTAGAAGAAAAACTGATCCCATAAGAGGGATAGACAAACTATAACAATCTAAGACAAACGAACTCCAAAACTAGAGATAAACAAACTCCCACAACCGGAAACAAATATATGAAAACTAACTAAAAACTTCAAAACCTAGAGAAGAAAATAAAAATAAAATAAATACAAAGGTCGCAGGCCGAGAATGGTACAATATCAAATATTCTTAGCCAGAAAAGGAACTCTATGAAGTCGAGGCTACGATTTCAAAAAGGAAAGGGGACACAAAGAGAGACAGGGGTTTGATCAACTGTAAGAACTTAGGCTAGTAGCTTGACAAGTATATAATTATCTAAAGTCGCTATAGACAGTCAACCCTATTATTTCAAATTGTGGTTACCTTGCTCTGCTTTCAATTCTTCATCGCTGTCTCTGTCCCACACTCTTGGTGCCCTTTTCATTTTACTTGGCTGTAATGTATGCTGTAATTACAGACTAGTATCAAGAAAAAGATCAGCAGTACAAATAGATAGATTACTGAATCAGGAAAATAATCAACACTAGTTGCCGAACTATATAAAGCAATATACACATGAAACAACAGCCATCTACTCAACTAACAAAGCGTTCAGCTCAGGATCTGCAATGGTGGTATAACACCCTATTGTGGTATAGATTTTAATGCAGCAAGAAGGTGAACAAGGCTCGTTGGGCTTTTCGATTAAGCAGCGGTTTAATCTAAGTTGAAGGTCACCCAAAAGGTAATCTTAACCTTTTCATCAATTTCATAAATTGTGGGCAAAAGTAAGAATCTCCATAGTTAACACCCACTGAGACATTTTGATAGAGGAAATTCAGTGAAAAATAGTCAGGCTTATTATCACTGTGTTGTGATTTGAACTAGTGTGACTAACAATTCTGAAGGAATGGAGTTCTATCATTATTGACTAATATAGAAGCCATAGAAGCATTGTGTATGAAATTAGTGCATGACCAAAGTCTTGTGCTCTAGTCCCGTGTTTTCACAGCCTATCCCAAGCAGAATCCAATCTGTGGCCTGGCCTGACAGCCATAGAAGCAAGCACCTTATGGTTAATGCTGTTAATGATTCATAAAATCAGCAAGGGAAACAGCATTTGATGCGTTATGTAATTATTTGAAATAGTAGCAAACAATCAAAACAATGCTTATAGGTGTTTTTTTTTTTTTTTTTTTTTTGCACAATGATTGATTTTATTTTATTTTCTTTCAAGTTCAAAGGGAGCTAAATTGGCAGACACTAAAGGATTCTACAATCAGATCCGGGTACAACCTTGAGAATTGTACTATAACTAGAAGCAGATCGAGAAAACTATTTATTCAATGGATACATCTGAAAATCAGCAAGCAAAACAAGGCATCATCAGTTGCACGCCTAATATGCCCAAAGTATCACCTTGGGAGAAAGAACACCTCAGATTGAAAAGAGCAGTAGAAGATTCTATCACTGCCGTAGAAACCCAATTCCAACCTCTTCCTTCTGATATCATCCTAATTTCTTTCCCTAAAACTGGCATCACATGGCTTAAGGCTCTTACCACCTCAATCCTAAACTTTCACAACTTCAAGCAGGACTCCAATTTACAAGCAGCCACCGATCCACTCCTGAGCCAAAATCCTCATCAATTGGTCCCCTTCCTAGAAGTGGAGTGTTTTGGTGAACAACCCACCTTCGACATTAGAAAAATGTCCACTTCTTCTCCAAGGGTTTTCAACACCCATATTTCCTACCCAAAGCTGCCAGAGAATATCAAGAACTCTACCTGCAAAAAGGTCTATATCACTCGTAATCCAATGGATACCCTCATTTCTATGCATTTCTTCTTAAAGAAGCGACGTTCTGATGCTACAATAGAAGAAAGAGTGGCTGACTTTTGCCAAGGTAGTGCTTGTGGTTATGGTCATTACTTTGACCACGTCTTGGAATATTGGCGTGTGTGCAATGAGAGGCCCAGCATACTCCTTTTTCTCACTTACGAGGAGTTAAAACAAGATCCAAACAAGAATGTAAAAAAACTTGCTGAGTTTTTAGAGTGCTCGCTTCATCCAAATGAGATTGAACAAGTAGTAGAGAGGTGCAGTTTTGATAAGCTGAGTAACTTGGATGTGAATAAAAATACACCCAAGGCTCATTGGACAGGTTGGGATTTCAGCTCATTTTTCCGGCGGGGCATTGTCAGTGATTGGAGAAACTACTTGACACCTGATATGGTGGAGCAGCTAAGAGAGTTAGCAGCACAGAAGTGGGAAGAGGCTGACCATCTCAAGTTTCAACTAGTGGATGAGATACTGGCCGGTTCATCATCTGGCTGAAACCGATTCATTACCAATAGTTTTGCTTATTCTATGAAGTATTTCTTAAAATTAAAGAAGAAGAAAAAAAAGCCATGAAATTGTAATATGCAGTGAGGTTGAACTGAGAGTTTTCTGTGCTGTATAATGTAAGGCTTGCCAGTTTGTCTTACCTTCTTTGACTTCGCATTGATTGTACTTCTCATCATTTCTCAAAACAACGTCCAACTATGCTACAAATGTTCTGAAATACAAAAAAAGCCACAATCCATTACTGCCATCTAAATTGAGCACACCTTCGCTAGATTAGATAATGTAACCAACTAGCATGCAAAATTCATTAGGAAAACTGAAGATATCGCACACAAGCTTAACACACAAGTTTAAAACAAACAACATTAGTTCTAATCCATCAATTGGACAAAGCTGACTTGCCTCCCGAGACAAGTTTAATCACATATTCAGAGAGCTTCAAGCACTTCTAGTAGCCATGGGCTGATATACTACGTAAGTCGGGAGTCCTTGCTTGCATCACCATCATTTAGCACCAAAATGATTGGTTACTCTCCAAGTCTCCAAGTACCTAAAATTCAACCTTTCATTCCTTGGATCCTGACATACTACTAACAATGGCATAATAAACACGCTAATCACATTCAATTGGCAAGAACGGCCACAGCCAAAGCGATATCAGTGAATTGTTGGATTACTCGATTCTCTTGTCGCGATGTCCTTTAGGTTATCCTCAAGTTGCGTGAATTCCTTGTTGTTCTTTAAATTTGCAGTTGCATATGTTTTTATTGGTCTATGATCTCTATCTGTTTTTAGTTGTACTGCATAATACTTGTCAAAACAGAAACCACAGAACCATTATCCAGAAATAATCACGAAGTACAATTACAAATCGAAAGCTGAGCAACAAAAGTTGCTGATTACTCCTTGGCAGTATATTTCAAAGCCATGTACAACCTTAGAATATGCCATCTATGTAACACACGAAAGAGCTTCAGAGTGCTTAAAATTCAGATGGAAAGAGAGATCAGACACCTGTGAATTGTGGTAAAATTAGTGCAGCAAGAAGGTGAAGAAGGCTTGTTGGCTTTTGACCACAATGCAGTTTCATCCAAGTTGAAGGCCACCCAAAAGGTAATCATAACCCCTTGCTACTGCATCAATTTCCACACCTACTGTAATTTGATTCTTAGATTGTACTTTGATTTAGTGATGTGATTGCTTATTCCGAACGTAAACATCAGCATTATGATACAGTGATATGGATGCCATGGGCAAGTGTAGGTTTTTGGTACATGACCAGTCTTCAAGATCAGCCTATCTTTTTTTTCATTAATCCAGAAGGGGATCTCATTGAACGAGGAGAAGATTACAGAAGAGAAATCACACTTGGCGGGAGATCCTCTGCAGCCAAAATACCACAAAAAGCAGAGGATCTTGCCCATACCGCAAAAGCGTGGGCAGTATCCTCTGCTTTTTGTGGTAAATTGGCTGCAAAGGTTCTCCCGACATCAGTTTCCTGTCAGTCCATTTTGCTCTCGTATATCATGATACTACTTAGGGCTCATTTATTTGGGAGGAAATTCGATTGCAAAGTGTTACATCTCTTTTATTTACTTTTTAAGTGATGTGAAGGAGGAAAAGAAAGATGGAAGAAGAGAGAATGAGACAGTGTAATTGATCACATTAATTGATCACATTAGTCAATGTAATCTAACCAACCCCACCTACCTCTGGCAGGGCTAGGCAGTTTGGTATAGGCCAAATTCCACCTGCCCCACCCACCCTAACCAGGTAAGTCGTGCTTAAATCCCAGGTGTGGCTAAATCTCTTTTATTCACTTCACGATGATTGTGCTCGCCAACATTTCTCAAATCCATGCCTAAATCTCCCATAAATACCTGTAATTAATTCAAAAACATTCACAATGAACTACTGCCATCTAATTAAATTAGCATAATGTATGCCTTTTGACCATGAAAACCAAGTACGAGCTTTTAGAACCGAAGGAAGGTAAAAAAGAAACAGTAAGAGCTAACAAAATTCACCAACATTGAGCTGAGAAAACTAGAGAATTTAGGGAAAGAGATGCCAATTAGTACCTTACCCGATTTAGTGAAGGTGGCAGCTGAAAATAAACTAGATTGTGATTGTTAATGAATTACTGTTGTGCTCGGTCTATTAGTTTCAGACCAATTAAAAATTTCCCTTGATCCATTTCCATTAGGAATTAAGAAATTAACTCACTCCTCTGGAATTTAATT
Source organism: Mesembryanthemum crystallinum (assembly GCA_030267885.1). Lineage (NCBI taxonomy): Eukaryota > Viridiplantae > Streptophyta > Magnoliopsida > Caryophyllales > Aizoaceae > Mesembryanthemum > Mesembryanthemum crystallinum. Next base: position 5,563 of record BSSO01002975.1, read on the forward strand.
GTCAATTTAGCTTGTATACCCGACGTCCCTTGAAAACACAAAGTACAAATTATTACTATATTTAGACTTTAGAATGTGTTCTCTCTCACAATCCACCCCTCCTGTTGGAATCATACTTTGAAGGTGAATAAGGGTGTTTTATTTAAATTTAATAATCTGGATTCAATTCAATTTAGTTCTTCAACTTCCTCTCTCACATTATTATTATTCATACAGTGTTCACTCAATTCAGTTGAATTCAAATCGTTTCATTTGATATGAGACATGGTATTAAATATCGACCGATACGCGACGTATCGGCCGTTACGTATCTGTTTTTGAGGTTGTCGAAATGCTACACACCGTTATATCAAGGGGTATTCGAAAATGCCGTTACATGGCCGAGACGGCCGTTACATAGCCCAATACAGTTGATAAATAGCCAATAATCGGCCGATATAACCGATAAATGGCCGATACCAAAATTCACTCCGTGACAAGCATTATCCAATATGGAAAACCCGTATCGGTCCGCTTCCGCGATGTCGCGATCGCGACCGATACCGCGTTTTCGAACCATGATATGAGCATATCCAAAGTCACCCCTTTAAAAGTGGAAACCATCCAACTAAAAGTGAGAGTCGCTCCACTGAAATAATACAAAAAACCTATGAAACGTGCAGAGTAAAGTTGGACTATGCCTTGCTAACCACCACCTTGGCTTGAGTTGTTCTGGGAATTAGTTGTGCAGATGAACTTAACTTGTGACAACATATACTCTTTGTTTTTATTTATAAAAAAAATTAACCAACTCAACAAAATATACAAGAATCCAAGTTTTCAACCAATCCACCATCATATACTTTTTTTTATTTTATTTGGTGTGTGTAATAATGAAAGAGAACTTTATTAAAATAACAGCAAAATAAATGCAATACGATAAAATATATCAAGCACTAACAACTAATACACAAAGTAAAGAGCAACCAAACAAACCCATGAGAGGCCTAAACAATATACTACTAATAGCTTTTTTCAACCACTCAACCAATAATTAAATAATTTCAATGCAAAATAATCCTACCACCTACATGAATTTCTTTTTGCATAATGATTGTGAACTTTTTAAGGTTCAAAGGAAGAGATATAAGCAGATGCTCTCAGTCACAGGTTTCTAAACTCAAAATCTGGGTACAACCCTAAAAATTCTACCAGAAAGATAGAAGCAGACCAAGCAAACTGAGTATTCGATGAATACATCAGAATATCATCAAGCAAAAGAAGGCATCATCAGTTCCACGCCTAAAATGCCCATAATATCACCTTGGGAGAAAGAAAAACTCAGATGGGAAAGGTTACTAGAAAATGCTATCATGGCCGTAGAAACCCAATTCGAACCTCTTCCTTCTGATATCATCCTAGCTTCTTACCCTAAAACAGGCACCACATGGCTTAAGGCTCTTGCCTCCTCAATCCTAAATCATAGCAACTCCAAGCAGGATTTGGACTCACAAGTCACTGATCCGCTCCTGAGCCAAAATCCACATCAATTGGTCCCCTTCCTTGAACTGGAATGTTTTGGTGAACAACCCACCTTTGACATTAGGAAAATGACCTCTTCTTCTCCCAGGGTCTTCAGCACCCATCTTTCCTACTCAAAGCTGCCAGAAAAGATCAAGAACTCTGGCTGCAAAATCGTGTATATCACTCGTAATCCAATGGATACCCTCATTTCTATGCATTTCTTCTACAAGAAATCCGACTCTGATGTTACCATAGAAGGAAGAGTGGCTGACTTTTGCCGAGGTGTTTCTCCTCATGGTCTATACTTTGACCACGTCTTGGAATATTGGCGTGCAGGCAATGAGAGGCCAAACACGCTCCTCTTTCTCACTTACGAGGAGTTGAAACATCATCCCCACGAGAATGTCGGAAGACTTGCTGAGTTTTTAAAGTGCTCGCTTGATCTAAATGAGATTGCACAAGTTGTGGAGAGATGCAGTTTTGATAAGCTGAGTAACTTGGACGTGAACAAAGATACTTCCCAGGTTCATTGGTCAGGCCGAGACTTCGTCTCAGGTTTCCGTCGGGGCATAGTCGGTGATTGGAGAAACTACTTGACACCAGATATGGTGGAGCAGCTGAGGGTGTTGGCAACGCAAAAGTGGGAAGGCGCTGATGATCTCAAGCTCCAATTAGTGGATGAGATACTGGCCGATTTATCATCCGACTGAAACCACTTCATTACCAATAGTTTTTATTATCCTATTAAGTATTTCTATTTCTTAAAATATAACTATGATAATGTAACATACAGTAAGGTTGAACTGGGGATTTTCTCTGCTGAAGATACAAGGATTGCCAGTTCTCATTGATTGTACTGTTTTTCCAGCATCTCTCAAAGGCCAAAGCCATTATAAACCTACTAGAACAAAGAGGGAAGATAAAATAGAAACGGAATGAGCTAATAATTTCACCACCACAGAGCTGAGAGCACATGAGAATTAATTGGCTATTTTTATTTTTGATTTTGATTTATTTAGTCAAATGTTATGACTTTGACTTAAACTGCCATTAATGAGGCAAGCGCACGGCACATGACCTCTTGTTTGAGTGGATGAATAGCAACTAATTTTGACTCTTGATCTTAGATATATTAGATGAATGGTCGAGGTGAGTTTTCACAGTTCTTACAAGAGGGAGAGCCAGTTCATCAAATTATCTTCCTTTACAATGGTCAATTAGAAATTTAAATGTTTCTTATGCAAACAGTGGGGTCACTGCACGACACTTTAGACTAGGGGAGCTGTGAGTGGGGAAGAGTTACTCAAATGGTGTTCATTCCCCACCAGATCTACTGAAAACCTTCCATCTTCGACTCAAGCAGTTAAATGTATAGTTGAAATAAAGTCCTGGCAATCCAATTTCATGATGAAAATTTCTGCCAAGCTAACCAATGCTATGCTGCTTAGCCTGACATGANAAAAGTAAAATGGCCTTAAATGCTTTTCAAAATTAAAAAAAGTCATTTTAAATTGATAGATTATCCTGGCAGTGCACAAAATCATCATAATATACCCAACTATTGCCGGAATTTTTTAATATACCCAAGTGGCAAGAGGTGTTCATTTAACATATCTATCTTGAAATTTGGCAATATCACAATAGAAAGACATAATTTGTGGAAATACCTAGAAAATGTAGGGGTAAAGTGGGAAAAGAGTTGATATGCCTTTTAGTATGAAACAAAAATTAAAATTATTAAAAAAATGTCTTATAATATAAAATGGAATAAGTGCATATATACTCACTCTATTCGGATATAGTTGTCACAATTATTTTTAACCTTAAATTTGAGATTCAATGAGTATGCGCCCCTTATCGTGCAAAAAGAAGAAGCATCTACAGTAAGAAAAGTGACAATAATTTCCAGAGGTCACAAGACAATATGTACTCCAACTTATGGCTGTCTCTAATCTATTACCTTTACCATTCCCACTTGCCTGTGATGTATGCATGTCAGCATACTGACCACGAGAAAACAGAAAATTACTAACACCAGTTGATCTCCTTGGCTTTAGAGCGAAGCAACCACTCTAATCAACTCGCCAAAGTTTATTTAAGGCTGTGCACAGCTTTGGAATATGCATCCATACAGCACACAAAATACTTACAGTTTGTTCAGTTTAGAATCTGCAATGTTGGGAAGGTGAAGAAGGGTGACTTTCGACCACACTGCATGTTCAGTCTGGAAGAGTACCCAAAAGGTAATCAAAATCATTTTCTCATCAAAGTTTAATTCAGAACGTTTATAGCATAATTTGAACTAGTGATGTGATTACTGTTCTGAACAAGGGGAATATTATTACTATTGGCTATTATTAGTAGAAAAAAACAAGAATCTTATGGGTAATTCTATTGGCATATATAGTGACTCGATATCTTTTAGCGGTAGATTCTCAGGGGATTCTAAACTCAGGTTCAGAGCAACCTCAAGAATTCTACTAGAAAGCCAAACGTAGATCAAGCAAACTACGTACTCAATGGATACAGCTGATTATCCGAATTAACCAGGATATCACCTTGGGGGAGAGAACTCGTCAGATGGAAAAACTCAATGGAAATGTTATCATGGCCATAGAAACCTAATTCGAACCTCTTCCTACTGATATCATCCTAGCTTCTTACCCTAAAAGTGGCACCACATGGCTTAAGGCTCTTACCACCTCAATCCTAAACTACCGCAAGTCTAAGAATGAATCTGAGATATAAGTTCCCGATCTGTTACTGACCCATAATCCTGATCAACTTGTCCCCTTCCTAGAACTGGAGTGTTTTGGTGAACAACTGACCTTCAACATTAGAAAAACGATTTCTTCTCCCAGGGTTTTCAGCACCCATATTTCCTATATGCAGCCACCAGAGAACCTTCAAGCACTCTGGCTGCAAAATGATCTACATCACTCGTGATCCATTGGATACCTTCATCTCTTGGCATTTCTTTTACAAAAAACGTGCTTGGGATGCTCCTATAGAAGAAACATTGGCTGAATTTTGCGAAGGTGTTGTTGCTTGGGGTCCATAGTTTGATCACGTGGTGGAACATTGGCGAGGATGCAATGAGAAGCCAAGCACGCTACTCTTTCTTACTTATGAGGAGTTGAAGCAAGATCCCAAGAAGAATGTGAGAAGAATTGCTGAGTCTTTAGAGTGCTTGCTCGATCCTTATGAGATTGAACAAGTTGTGGAGAGGTGCAGTTTTGAGAGGTTGAGTAATTTTGAAGTGAATCAAGATACTTCCAAGGTTCATTGGTCAGGTTGGGATATCAGCTCATTTTTCCGGCGGGGTAAAGTTAGTGATTGGAGAAACAACTTGACACCTCCTATGGTGGAGCAATTGAGGGAGTTAGCGTCACAGAAGTGGGAAGGGGCTGGCCATCTCAAGTTTCAATTAGTGGATGAGATACTGGTCGGTTCATCATCTGGCTAAAACCGCTTCATTACCAAAAGTTTTCCTTATTCTATAATGTATTCCTATCTCATAATATTAACGAAGAAGAAAAAAAAACCATGAACTTTAAGTGTTAATCATAAATACTCTTCATGGTGGTCTCTAACCCACCACCATTTCAATCCCACTTGGCTGAAAAAAACTATGGTGACCCGTGACCCTCAGAGTCACCGATCATCAACCCAAAACATAAATAAAAAGTGAACTTCCAGTTCTTCAGATTCACACACCTCATAGATGCTACTCCACTTAATTGTTGATTACACTTAAGTTTGTTATTTATGTAGAAATTTGTTAATTTTTGCTGTTTTACGTTGATTCCACTGATTTTTGTTAATTCTATTTATTCTACTAAAATAGATTTTGCTACTTGGTTGATTTTTGCTAATTTTAGTTGATTTTGATTCAACTGATTTTTTTATGATATTTGTTGCAATCAAGAATAATAACTTGAGCAAAAAAAGCCTAAGTGCACCACTTGGTCATGGTGTATCTACTCGCCAAAGTTTATTTAAAGCCGTACGCATGCAACTTCGGAATATGCCATCCATAGAGCACACAAAATAGCTACTATTGGTTTAGTCAGAATCTGCAAAGATGGGAAGGTGAAGAGGGTGAAGAAGGCTCGTTGCCTTTCGATCACGCTGCAATCTGCATGTTCGATCTAAGTGGAAGGCTACTCAAAAGGTAATCAAAATCCCTTTCTCCTTAAAGTGTAATTTGAAACATTTATAACATAATTTTAACTAGCAATGTGAATACTTACACTGATTGTGAAAGAGGGGAGTATTATTATTATTATTATTGACTAATATTGGTCGGAGAAGAAGCCAAATAAATATATACTTTGGGCACAGTATTAAAATTTCCTTTTAACATTGTACTAATTCTTTTTGCATCATGATTGTTTCTAAGGTTCAAGGAAGCTACAAAAGCAAATACTCTCAGTCACAGGTTTCTAAACTCAACTCTGTGTACCACAAGAAGTCTACTAGAAAGCCAGAAGCAGATCAAGCAAACTGAGTATATGATGGATACATCAGAACATCAGCAAGCAAAATAAGGCATCATTAGTTGCATGGCTAAAATGGCCCATATCACATTGGAAGAAAGAATGCCGCAAATGGAAAAGCTCAATAGAAAATGCTATTACAGCCATAGAAACCCAATTCCAACCTCTTCCTTCTGATAACAATCTACTTTCTTACCCTAAAACTGGCACCACATGGCTTAAGGCTCTTACCACCTCAATCCTAAACTATCACAAGTTCAAGCAGGACTCCAATTTACAAGTCACCGATCCACTCCTGAGCCAAAATCCACATCAATTGGTTCCCATCCTAGAAATGGAGTGTTATGGTGAACAACCCACCTTCAACATAAGAAAAATGACCTCGTCTTCTCCAAGGGTTTTCAACACCCATTTTTCCTACTCAAAGCTGCCAAAGAATATCAAGAACTCTGGCTGCAAAATGGTCTATATCACCCGTAACCCACTGGATACCCTCATTTCTATGCATTTCTTCACAAAGAAACGCAACTCTGATGCTACCATAGAAGGAGAAGTGGCTGACTTTTGCGGAGGTGATGGTCCTTATGGTCTATACTTTGACCACAGCTTGGAATATTGGCGTGAGTGCAATGAGAGGCCGAGCACGCTCCTCTTTCTCACTTACGAGGAGTTGAAACAAAATCCCAACAAGAATGTCAGAAGACTTGCTGAGTTTTTAAAAGCTCGCTTGATCCTAATGAGATAGAACAAGTAGCAGAGAGGTGCAGTTTTGATAAGCTGAGTAACTTGGATGTGAACAGAGATACAACCAAGGCTCATTGGTCAGGTTACGAATTCAGCTCATATTTCCGGCTGGGGATTATCAGTGATGGGAGAAACTACTTGACACCAAATATGGTGGAGCAGGTGAGGGAGTTAGCAACACAGGCTGAGTTGAAACAAGATCCCTATAAGCATGTCAGCAGACTTGCTGGTTTTTTCGAGTGCTCACTCGATCCAAATGAGATCGAACAAGTCGTAACGAGCAGCAGTTTTGACAGGCTGAGTAACTTGGGTGTGAATAGAGATACTTCCAATCTCCATTGCACAGGGTGGGATTTCAGCTCATTTTTCCAGTGAGGCACAGTGAACGATTGAAAAAACTACTTCATACCTGATATGGTGGAGAAATTGAAGGAGTTGGCAACTCAAAAGTAGGAAGATGCTGATGATCTTAAGTTCCAATTAGTGGATGAGATACTGGATTAATCATCTAGCTGAAAGTGCCTCATTATGAATATGTTTCCTAATCTTCTGAATTGTTAAAAAAAAAAAAAAAATGTAAATGTAATATGCAGTGAGGTTGAACTTAGAATTTTTCTCCGCTGAATATTGTAAGGTGTGCCAGGTTGTCTTACCTTCTCGTTTCTTGGTCATTGTATTTGCTATCATTTCTTAAACTCATGCCTCTGCTACAATTGCCTGAAATTCAAAATCACAATCAAAATTCATACTACTCAACAAAATATACTATTAATTGAGTAAATAGAGCCAAATCATTTAGCTCCAGCCTTAAATTTCAGAAAAAATAAAAAGGCAATTGAAATCAGGAAGAGAGGCGGTATATCAATCAAACTGGAACAAATTTCTCCATCCGTAAACTTAACTACATAGTTTGAAACACTTTGACCTTTTATGCCATGGAGCCCACTAAACAAGGTGCAGAAACAGATGAATAAAACAGTTACAGACAAGAAACAAGCAATATGCTAATCATATTATAGAAGTCAGAAAGCAAGAAAATGAAATATGCACCCATCTGCTCTCAATGTAGTGACATCAAATTGTAAAACACTTTTGCTTGCAAGCGACAAATAGATATTCCTCTATGGCTCTATCCAACCTCTTCCGTCAGTTGTTGGTTCTTTCCAATTTGGTTTTGTGCTGCATACAAATAACCAAAGCTCACAGTTCCAAGACTCCAAATGTAATGAACCACAGAGCAGCTATCTCACCTCACCCTGCTAATTTAACCAAGATATCATACCTGCAACTGCATGGGGATACAGGGTTTCAAGGTCAACTCCTCCTCACTAAGAAGGCCCAAAACGATCCTAAACTACCGTAATCCAAGGAAAAAAATTCTGATTTGCACCTTGATGATATGGTGCTGGCCCACAAACCCAATCAACTACTCCCCTTCCCTGAGCTTGAGTGATTTGAAAAACATCAATTCTTTAACATCAATAAAATGGCACCTCATCCTCCCCACTCAGTCCTGCCATATAATACTAAAGAACTCTGGCTGCAAAATGGTTTACATCACTCTAATCCAGTGGCCACTTTCATTTCTTGCTGGCATTCTTCCACAAGAAATGGAATAATGTGTGACAATGCAGCAATGCCAGTATAGAAGAAGCAGTTTCAGATTTTTGTCAAGGTGCTTCGTCGGCATGTCACTCTAACCATGTTTGGAATATTGAGAAGTATGCAAAGAAAAGAAGGGGCTCACTTTTTCTCACTCATGAGGTGTTGATGACAGAACTATAAGCATCTCATTCTCAAGGGACTAGCTGAAATTTTAGAGTGCTCATTTAATCCAAATGACATCGAAGTTCAAACAAGTTTTATTTATGGAGACACAGTTATGATAGCTTCAGTAATTTGGCATTGACTAAAGATGCTTACAAGGTTCATTGCACACAGGTGGAGATTACAACTCATTTATCCGAAAGGCATTGTCGGTGTTTCAAGAAGTTAAAGGACACCACATAGGTTGAACAGGAGGAAGGTCGCCAGGCAAAAGTGGGTCCATTAATAGTGATTTTCCTTGCCCGTCAATAGTTTGAAATCCAGAAGACAACAAAGATCTACAATGGTGACACTAAAGTCAAAGTTTTCTGCTACTATCAGCTACTAAGCTTCATATACCCTATTTATCTTCCACACAGACTTTGCGAGTTTGTCCAGCCATCTTGAGTCTTGACTGTCCAGTCATTTTTACAACCGCATACTATGTTCTACCTTGCTAAAAACATGTATTCAGAAACATATACAATCTTATTTTGCTTGTCAAGAAATTTATACTATGACCAGTTACAGAAAAAAGGAAAGTTGAGTCCAAGGTTTCCGATAACTAAATAAATATAACAGTAATCTCCACAATTCCATCAGCACAACCATAGATAATTAACTTTGATAGATGCCATACAATCATTAGCGGATCCAGAAAACTAATAATGGGGTGCCAAAAAAAAAAAAAAGAGTAGCCAACTATAAATATTTTTTTCCCTTTTTCTAATTTACNAAAAAAAAAAAAAAAAAAAAAAAAAAAAAATGGGTGTGCACTGGTACCCCGGGCACACCCCTGTATCCGCCACTGGATGGAAAGCAATAACAACAACCAACAGACAATCTTGGTCCAACTAAGAAGCTAAGTAATCGATGGACAGGATACTCAACCTGGACATCGATGTAGAAAATGTATTCATTAGGGGGAAGGGAGGCATATAACAGACTGTCTCCTCCATGATCGCGTCTGACTTTGGAACTGAAAATGCGTTGATCAGATGATCTTGATGGTTCATCAACCACCAGGTGCATTTAATTCGAGCTTCTACAAACAAAAACACTAAATTAGCAGACACTTATTGCACTTCAGTAACATTCCTAAGACCCGAAAAAATCAGAAATTTACCCACATCAAGGAATCTATTTACAATTTGACATGCTTCAAAACTACATACTAGATTAGCACACAGTTATCACACTTCAGTAACATTTCAAAAGAAAACACAATCTAAGGAAATTTACACAGACAAGATCTGATCAAAATTTTACATCGCATCAAAACTACAGAAAAAGATGTAGCTAATTATAACAATAAGTGGGTTTAAAACCCATAGCATACATTGTACCTTCCGTTGAAACACCCCAAAAAAATGTTAGACATTTTAGAGCCACTATATCCCAATGGAGGTTCTAACTCAAACTAATTGGCAAACTCAAAACCCACTACATTTTCAATTTGGGGCAAACCCAGTTGAGCACCATTTACAAAGAATTCATCAGCCAAATCCCTAATAAAATTCAGCTAAAATATCCTGACTATAAGCATTCAATTCTTCAAGAGGTTATTAAACTAGCAATGGAAAAATTAACAGATACTACTAAAGATAATAGAGAAAACTGCAGCATTACTACTAATTGAACAAAACAAAATTTTCCAAAACACAGCATCAATTCCATATAGCAATTATCGCGGAAATGGGAAACAAAATCAGAAAGTATGATCTTACCTCCAATAAGCGAGCGAGAGTTCTTGTGTAACGAATTGCTGTGGTGAAGTGAGGAGAGAGAGGGGAAGAGCGCGAAATGGTGAAATACGGAGAGACAACTCAGACAATTAAAGGGATTGGGAGCATGGGAGGATTTGGCAATTTGGTGTACGCCTATAAAACAATCTAGAACCGTCTAGAAGAAATTGGGGTACACGTGTCTCCGGTATATGTGGAGTACATTGTTAGTACACCTGTCATGAAATGAGCCGATCTGCAAAATCCGACCCTTTGAATTTTGGCTGATATCATAAATAGAAGGTTAGATTAAAATGCTCCGAGATTTTCATAATTTATAAACGGGGAAAATTTCAATCCGATTATTTGAGGTATGGCCTAATTACACTTAGGTTACGCGAGGTTTAACTAATATCCATACAGTACCTAAGTTTTGAATTATTATCAGTTTGATGACCTCCGGTGGAATTCCAGTGATTAGAAACAGACGTGGCATAACATTTTTAAATTTAACATTAGATTTTCAAATTTTATGTATAGATCTGTTTGACCCTTATAAAGGGAATTTATAATTGTTGCCTAAGACAAAAATCATTTACCCTCCTCCCTATTTTTTTTAGCTCTAATTATTTTTTGAGGTAAAATTATTCTAATTTTTCTTTTTGATCTAGTTTTCCTTCTTTTTTTTTCAGTTTAGTAGAAGTCTAAGGCGCTAAAAAACCCTATAAAATAAGTGGGGACAAACTGGACTTTTTACAGCTCCGACTATCGGAAAATGGGGTTTCATTAAAATTCAAATATTAGGTAACCGCATAGATATTAGTGAAATCTCAGGTAACCTAAGTGTAATTAGGCCATACTACAGGTAACCGGACTGAAATTTTCCCTTATAAATATATTTGTTTTTCTATTGATGTTATACAAAGGTTATAAAAACACCTTTTACTAAAAGTGGTTGCAAGTAACTTACGTGCGCGCTTTACATCGTACTCGTGTTACTAAATATCTTACTATATTTTTAATACTTTTATATATATATAAGAACAACGAAAAAGTTATATTTAGTCCGTAATAGTTAGAATAAAATAAAATCTTGCATAATGTTATATTTCTGCAAGATTGTTGGTTAAAAATATAAATGGCTTGTTGACCTGATAGGTCAGCTATACGAGCCAAGTTTCCTATTTCTCAACAAGAATCCGAAAATGATCCGACTAGAAGTGACCAAACCCAACTCGCCTGATGTGTTTGACTAGTCTAGTTCCTTGTTGGAGTATTATCAAATTGTTAATCCAGTGAAGTCTAGTTTCGTTTCAATTAAGCTTAATGTGATTAAGTTGAAATGAGCCTAAGTCAATCTATTTTATTTAGATAAATGGTCAAAATTTGCAACCCGTAACTCATCTTGCTTGTCCAATATGATACTAGTCGGGTTCTTGTATCGGATTGGCCAGATGTCCCACCCTTTGAGGTGGCGCAAGCCAGCACGGGAATAGTCATTGTTATTGATCGACGGTGGATACTCTTGGTGTGAACAATAAAAATATGATACGAATATACGATACCCTTGATGTGAACCAAAAAATATGATACTAGTCGTGTTCTTGTGGCTTTTACCTACCCTTCATCACCGCAAGTTAATTGTATCTCTCAACCCCAGCATAATCATTGGACTTCGTAAATAGCGCCAAATTTAACCACAACGTATGATTTTCTTGTCTATCTATAACTTCTATATCTATAACTATATACTAAAACAGGAAGTGCTGACATCAGCATGTGCTGACGTGGCGACATATGGTAACATTTTTTCCCGCCCAAATTTGTTTACCTTCTTTACTTACTTATTAGAGTCTATTGACTCTTCGTTT
>BSSO01002976.1:0-17706 GCA_030267885.1 Mesembryanthemum crystallinum
AAAACAAAAACTCATAAATCAAACAATTACTTCTCAATCAAAATCTCATAAATCAAACAAAAACTCAAGCATCAAACTCATAAACAATTAATTCCCATATATATACAACAAATTCATTTAAAAAATACTCATCGATCAAATTAAAGAAACTTACCTTCAATTTGGTGAATGAGGTGGAGCTGCTGCCGAAGAAGGAGGGGGAGCTCAAGTTCCGCGAGCTGGAGCTTCCGGAGTATGGTGATGGTGGAGCTGCGGGAGAAACAGAGGAGCTGCCGAGAGAAGGAGGGTGGGGGAGAGAGAGAGGACATGGTGGCTGTCGGATGAGAGAGAGAGAGAAGGGTGGGGGGAGGGGTGGCNTTTCGGGAGTGACAGAGGAAAGCGGAGAGAGAGAGGGGTGGGGGGAGTGTTTATTGTGAGGGTAAAATGGGAAGTTGCCCTACACAAATTAAAAACTTGCCCTACACAAATTAAAACTAGACAAAGAGTCCTTATATAATCTCTTAAAGTGGGCCCCACGAGGCCCGATATTTTCCAAAGGAGAGTTTGTGTTGAAAAAGGTCATCCGCGTCCTGCATCATGTGCCGCCCGAGCAGGCAAAATTAGGGCTAGATGGTCAATCAAATCCCATAGCTGATGCCCCTATGCCCGAGCGGGCGGAATTGAAGGCCAAAATTGGCCTTTCTGGGCAGAATTCCAACATATCACTTCCGACTTGGTTTTGACCCTCTTGTACTTAGAATTTGAAAAATCTCAACACATGAAAGTTTTAACTATATCTCTTATCTTTCCGTAACCTTTTGAAATGCTTAATTTAGAATTCAAACAAAGAAGTTATGGCCAAAATACTGAACATTATGTCAAATTTACAAAAACTGCAAAATTAGCTCATTGTGCACCGAGCTTACCACTTTTAATTTCAACTAATCCCATTGTATTCATCACTTATTAAAGCCTTCCAAGGCCCTCCTACTCCTGCCTTCTTTGTCCTTTGACCTCTAATACTTCTTGCAAGGCTTGGGTACCAAAATTCCTTGAAATCGCAACAATCATACAAAGTAGCCCAAATAGTCATCATTGTTAAGATAATCATAAACTCTCACAAGTAAACGTTATAATCAATCTAAATTCAAGTCAAATGAGTGCGTATTAAACATGAAAAACAATTCAAATAACACATTGATCAACTGGATAGACAAAAGTGGTACTAAATAAGAAAAAAAGATGGTAATTTTTGAATCACCAATACCAATTTATATATCAATTTATATATCAACGTTACTAATTATATAATCTATCAAGCGGATTGGTATAATATTTTGTAAAACCCATACTAGTGAACTCAAAATCAAAACTACCCCTCTTCTATGATATTTCCATCCTTTCCCCAATCTTAATTGATAGTACTTGTCTATTTGATAAGATGAGATTAGTAACATTTTTTTTTTTTTTTTTTTTTAACAATCAAACTCCATCATTAGTTCATAATGCTACAGTGTTCGGCCACACAAACACAGCCAAGCCAAACAACAAAACATACAAACACACACTCCCTCACTTTCTCTCTCCTCTTCAACAATGGCGACCAAGACCTCTCAATCCTCTCATCAATGGATCTCCACCTTCATTCTCCCTCGAAGCAACGACACTCTCTGGTACACCATCGCTCTTCTCTCTCTCCTCTCTCTTCTCATCCACCAAATCTCTCTCTCCTCTGCTTCCTCTTCCCCTCACTTCGAAGGCTTTGGCGATGACCTCGACGACATCGACGACGATCCTCTCCCACCTATTCAACTCACCGATCTCCCCTTGACTAAGTCCGATTCCCATACTCACCCTCCCGATCCAACTCACTCCGATTCACCACCCCCATCACCAACAACTACAATAACATCCCCTTCTCCTAAATCCTCCAATTTCGAGTACTGGGATGAAGACGAATTCGAGGGTCTACCCACAATCACAACAACTCAAGAAAAGTCACCCCATGTTGCCGAAAATGTCACCCCCGAAGAACCCACTTCGGAAGAATCATCTCCACAGGGTTCGGATTCGGAATCGAAAACGATTGAGCCCACCAGTTTGAAGGATTTTGTTCTCAATTTCAACCCGGCTAAGTATACAGTCGAGATTGTCTGTGTGAGCTTCTTGATCATGTTCGCAATCAACTATTTCACTGGGAGGAGAGAGAATGAGAACCTTGCACTTGCTTGGGCGGCGCAATTCGCTACGAAAAACTCGATATTCGAGAAGAATTTCAGTCTTTTGGGGGTTGGGGAAGGGGATGATTCGCCATTGTTGCTTAAGGAAGGGCAGAATGTGTTTAAGTTTTATGCTAGTGGGAGGAGGTACTGTCAGGGTTTGTTGGCTACTATGGAGTTGAAGAGCCGCCATGATTTGATCTCGAGGATTTATAATATGGTGGTGCCTTGTAAGGATGAGATTAGCTTTGAGGTTTATATGAATGATGAGTCGATGGATCAGGTGGTTTTTGCGGTTGCTAAGAAGAAGGTGGCTAAAGGGTTGCTTAAGGAGCTGCCGGATCTTCAGAAGTTTGGTAGTTTGGTTTCTCCGCCGAATAATAGGAAGTGGGTTCCTGAGGAATTGACTGTTATCTCGGAGTCAAAGGAGGTTGCGAGCGATTTGATCACCGAGGCTGTGCTTGATCAGGTAAAGGAATTCGAATTTCTGGTTTTGATTTTTGACTCTTTGCATATGTTATTAAATTTTTTAGCTTTGAAAAGTGTTTATGAGATTCAATAGCTTTTAATGGGTATTTAGCTGATGGGAAAAATAAGGGAGTTGAGTTGTGCAACCCATGAGGTAATAATGGATATGTAATAGTAGCCTGTTATATGATTAATTTCTTGTGTTACTAGGTGTATTACTTGTTTTTTAGATGCTTTGTGAGCTTAAATTCTTGGTCATCTTTAATGTTTAAGAATAGGGTTTGGGATTTTCTATGGGTTGTTACTGTTTGATATGCTTTGCAGAGTTATCTGAGCTGTTTTATGGTTAGGGACTGGAATGGAAGGGTTTTGTATTTGGCAGGCAAATGTGAATAGTACTTTAGAGAGGTTGACTTGTGTGAACTAGAAGGGCCAATGTTAAAGTTGTTTGATTGAAAATGACTGCATGAAGGCTAATGATCCCAGCATATGTATGTGGATCATGTGCTTTACAATGAGTCCTAGTTGCCTGTCACTAAATCTGAAGACACGTGTATATTTTGATCAGAAGAAGGAAACATTTGATGGTTTCCTACCAATCAGTAAAGAGGAGGGAGGTATATCCAGGGGTATGGTTGATGTAGGAAAGCCACGTATTGGTGGTCTCTTTTGGTACGAAGAAATGAATGACTGGGAACAGTAATAAACTGCACTGAAATTGGGTATACTATACGTAGAGAATGATGTTAACATGTGTATAGTGGCACTAAAATGGTCCTGCAAATTTTCATTGCTAAAATGGTCATCCAGTTTAGTGAAGAAAACACTTTGGTGCTTGTAGGATGCATAAACTTAGATAGTTAATAATGTTATGACTTATTACCGTTCAATCTATTACCTCAGTGCAATGGGGTTTGAGGAGGGAGAAGACAAACTGTTATGGATTAGCATACATCTTCTATTGTTGTAAAGTACCATTATAAGTATCCATGACTAGTTTATGAAAATTTGTGATTCATTTAGCTACCTGAATGCTTTTACCTTTACCTGTAGAACATGTGTCGTTTATATCATGGCAAAGTGCGTGACATGTATCCAGTTTTCTGACCCCTTTATCATACCCCCAATGGAATATAAAGGGATTGATGAGTCCAATTCAATATATCCTTAATATATTGCAGAAGATCTATGCAAGATGTATATAATTCTCGCAAATCTCTTATTAATTGTCAGTAGATATTGTCAAGGGTTTTTTTTATTTAGACTCATTAATTCCCTTTATCATTCTGTTGGGAAGTGTTTTTAAGGGATCAAAAGCACAATTATATATTTTGCATTTTCCCGTGACATAAACAATATATGTTTCTGTAGTTATTGTTTCATTTCAATGAGACGTATTAGTGTTTCTTGCCTATCTGTTCATGAATACTTGATCTGCTATCTTATGAACATACTTGAAGAATGCAAGTTTAGCACCATTCGAGTTGACGTAGATGATAGTTGGGCACCATTGACTAGAAAAACAAGGGCATTAGATGAGTGTAGAGAATATAACATTTGGTATGAGATTTTTTGTGTAATTAAAAGGTTATCATTGTAACATATCCAAGCCTCTATGCAATGGGCTAGTGGCATACTGGCATAGAACTTTTAAAAATAAAACTAAAACCTGTGATTCAATTTAGTTGCACTTAGGGACTGTTTGGTTCATATAACAGAAATGGAGTTAGTTTCCAACTTGATATTTGATACCTCCATGAATGGAATGAGAACTCCATACCTGATCACATATGTTTGGCTCAGTTTAACATTGGAATGTATTACCTATTGCTAGTTTGTTTTATTTTATTACTATGAATTGTTTTTATCGATGTGAAGTTGGGGAGCTGCCAATCTCTTTGTGGTTTTTGTGTTGGTAGTGGTGTTTGTCAAGATGGTTTAACGGTATTAAGAAGAAGAGAGGTGAGAGAAAGGTAGGAAGGAAGGTTAGAGATTGAAATATTATACTCAGTTCACATACTTTTCAGCTTGTGGGTTTATATCAATCATGAATTGGGCAGCCAACAACAGGATTGACTCATAGGTAGGCGAAGTCGGACCTACTTCTGTTACCAAAGTATTGTTTTGATATTACTTAAGATATCTTTTTTATATTACTATTGTAAATGTCAAGATAATTCTTTTTAGGCTTCATAGCTGCGTTACCTTTTTTCGAGAGTTGGAATTTCAGCATCTATCTGTCTGTTTCCCATATCTGTTTCTATGGAACATATATGAAGAACTTCACCTCCTAAACCTCTCTTTCTCTCTGCTGCTGCTTTTCAAGTTTTTGGTAAATTTCGCCCTCCATGCTCCAGGAATTCTGCAGTCTTCATACTCAATTTGTCCACATATGCCTCCACCTACATCCATCCTTCACTTCCACGTCATGTCAAATGCCATTTCTCTGCTTCACTGACCTCCAGAGCCTCTCTCTCTACACCGCCCCCCTCTTGCCTTCCCACCCTCATCTGTGTCTTGCCCCTTCTGCATCTGCCGACCTCTGGAGTGTGTCACTTGCTTGTAAAGTCTGAAACAGGAGTGTACTCGAGCGAATAATGAGAGTGACCGTCTATTGTGTTGCCACTGTGGAGGTTGAGTGAGAGGTGGAAGTGATGCATGGAGTAAAGGAAGCAGGTGAATATCAAAAAAGAAAGTATGAGGACGACCAAAGGCAGAAGAAGAGCAAACTCAGTAGGCTAATCAACTCTTTTACCTAGTTGTGATGCAATGTTAGCTACTCCCTTAGTCAACTAGAAGGCATATTTATTTGCATAAGTTTGATTACTCATTTATAGGATTCCTGTGTAAGTTTTTTTTAACTCCACCTAGTCCGTCCCATCCCCTTTTGCAATCCAATCTGTTTCTCTAGCCCTGCACATACTCTTCAGTGTTCAGTAGGTAAGTATTGGTGTGGGTGTGTTTTTGTGTGTAAAATATACAGCCTTCAAAATATATATTCTCTCTCTGCAGGTCTTTGGAGACAAGGCTTTTGAGAAGTTAGGGAAGTTATTTATCTCGATGCATTTCTCAGATCAACAATCAGGAATCCACAAGAAGAAATTGATGTTCAAGTTTGCACTCCCAGACACTAAACACATGGCTGACATGACCCGACTTGTTGCTTTGGTGCCATATTACATTGATTTGGTTGGACGATACAAATTGAGTTCACAGGTATGTCATATACATTCTACTATGCTAGTGTTCTTGTTACATGCGATTGTGTGATTCATTGAAAAATTTTACAATGGCCACCGCTTAGTGGTGGCCACTGAAACTTCTAATATTCACCGTTAGATTTAAGTGAACTAATCTTATGCGTTCATTTTTTTTTTTATAAGTTTAGTTGAAACTAAAAACACTTTGGGTCCAACCAAAGTGATGATTATGATTTTTTTTGACTTTGGTTGCAACCAAAAACAATTTGGTTCTGACCAAACCAATAATGTTTCCACGGCCACTTACCCGTGATTCATTTATATCTGAATCGTTGTTTTCTGCTACTACAGGCGCGATCCAAAACTGATGCAATAAGAGTCAAGCTTGCTCACGAGGCCTACAAAGAGATGCAGCAGGCTAGGCAAGAAGCCTTGCAGAGAAAGAAGGCAGATAGGAAGAAAATGGTGGAGGAGGCTGAAGCAAAGCTGAGTGCAGAAGCCATTCGCAAAAGAGAAGCCAAAGAACGTGCTCGTCAGATGAAGAAGGGAATGCCTAAAGTAAAGATGTCTCGTGCTTAAACTTGACACCTAGCTTGGGTTTGGTGACCCCAATAATGCTTATGCCATGGGTTGTTGCCTTCTTTCTCCGAATTTTCCAAATGGAATAACTGCCCTCTGTTATCAGATCAGAGTCATGTATTTGACGTTGTAAGAGTATCAGTTTTACATTACCACGACTTTTGTGGGTTTTGACTGTAGTTAGTTTACACTCCCTAGTGTTTTAGGGTGTATCTGGAATCAAACCAATAGTTATATCATGGTCAAGTGTAGCATTTTTGAAATTTGCAGTGGGTTTGGTTATATAATTACTGGATTAGTCAATTAACATCTATTGACGCAGATATTTCAGCACCTTCTTGTTTATCAGCACTTCCAGCAGTTTGTTCGCAGGTCTTTTAACTGGCTGCCTAGTTTTTAAAAGCGTGCCTGAGGCAGGCAGAAGCGTGGGGCTCAGTGAGGCAAGGACCTCATCACCTCAGAGCAACGCAGGTGCAGCTCTGTTCAAGAGGTGCGCTTGAGGTGTGTGTCTCTAGGCCGCCTCAATCGAGGCACGCCTTGAGGTGTGTGTCTAGGCCGCCTCAATCGAGGCACGAGGCGTGACGCTTTTGTTGCCTCCCCAGTAGAAAAAGAGGGAGGAGACTGACTAGTGACTACAAAAGGATTCGCTCTTGGTAAATAGTGCGACCATGAGAATTTTACTCTTAGGTCTAGAAATTATAGCCATTTAACATTTGCAAGAAGAATTTGAGACCAATTTTTTTTTTTCTCAAAATTAATTGAAAACCTAAAATCCAGATCTACGAAATTGAAGCATAAGAAGAGTACGAAGAAAGTTGAAGCTTCAGGTTGACGTGGAGAGGCGAGACAGTTGGTAAGATTGCCAGTGTACATTGGTGATAGGACATAAGAGAGATTAGACATATATTGTACTGTAAACATCATGCACTGCACCGTCTTCTTCTTAGAGTCCTTGCTACCATGAAATGAGTGAGGTCCCCCAACAATCATGGAATAGGCATGAATTTGATCTAATGTCAATTTTAGATAAGGTAACATCATAGTTACACGGTTCGCAGTTAATCCTCTCGAACCACAACGGCTCGTGCGTACCAAAACGCGGTTCCTTATAGAACCAATTCGCCTTGGTATGCGATGCGAGTCGTTAAAGATGGCAAACCACTTTTCTCTCTATGAAAAACCCATCCAGTTGAACGTTTAAGAAAATAGATAAAGGGGATGTTTAAATCTAAAGTTAGATCGAAAACCTTAGATCTGCAAATTGAAGCAATATTTGAAGAATTGGAAGGACTAACAATAGGGCTTGTGGTCGACTTGGGGAGGCGAGCCAAGATCTGACCTCACTGCCCATAGCCATAGACGAGGAGGATAGGCGAAGGTGGGGGGGAGAACTCATTATACACAGCCTGGGAATAGTATTAGACGACCTTTTAACTTCTCAATATAATAATAATGCTTCTGATAAAAGATCCTGCCAACTGGACCATACCAAACAATACTCCAATTATTTACTATTGCTTTGCATGAGTAGTTTCTTCTTTTAATATTTACCTTTTCCATATTAAATAAAAGTTTTTTTTTTTCTATATATTATATTCAAATTTAAAAAGTAATACATACTCCCTCCGTCCTAGGTAATGTTAACAAATCGATTCTGGTGTGAAGTTTAAGAAGAAAAATTAAGGGTTGTTTTTTTCCATTTTGTCCAAATCAGAATTAGAGAGAGAAAAGGAAGGCGTAGAGAGATAATGAGAGAGTGCAAAGAGAGTGAGTGTAAATATGAATTTTTTATTTTTAGAGTGTGAGATAGTGGGGATTATTTTATTATTGGGTAAAGTTAGTGGAGGGTTAAAGTAGTTAATTGTGGGGATAAAATTTGGTTTGTTAAGGTTTACTAGGGAGAATTATAAGTTCGGTTTGTTAACGTTTATGTGGGACGGATGGAGTAATATTTATAAAAGTACATTATAATGATCAATCGTACGGGATTCATAATCGGTAACCTCTTGCGTACACGTATCGGAACGAATTGTGTTCTGTGCAACTCTGGGTAACATCTAAATTTGAAGAGTCTTTTAACTCTAAGTTGGGCGTTTTGATAGATAAGCATGTTGAACATTGTTGGAGGATGAGAGGAGGACATATGACAAAATTTGTTACGAAAAGGAAAGTTGCCATGGAGTGGAGGGTAGAGTAACGCTTATGGCAGTTGATCACTGTCACATGGTGTTAGTGCACAATGATGATGTATGATGATGAAGTGTGTGAGATGAGTGATGGGCAACAATTTTTTACTGTTAATTTGAGAGTTACGACTTGTGATTATAAGAGTTGGGAAATAAGTGGGTTTACTAAGTACTTGCAAACATGTAGGTACTTATGATTTTTTTTTTTGGGTAAAAAGTAAATTGTATTACCAAAAAACCGACCATTACATCCAAGGATTGGGCATAAGAGGCCAACTTATCGGAAGGGTTCCTCGTTAACTCACCCATCCTATCTCAAGTACATGCAATTAAGCGCAAGAAATAACAAAATGTTTGAGTTTGCTACATCCTACTAAGATGAAATTCAGCCCTAATCTGCAATTCTGCAATTCAGCTTTGATCTGCAGTTCTTATTTTAAAACCTATCATGATTAGTTTGTAGGAAATCAATAATCTCATCCTCCACCATGATATACAAGTCACGAGTCCTTCCCTTTTTATATGCTACTTTGTAGGCCCAAAAACACGAGAATGAAAGGACAAGATGAGGCCAAGCTCATAAAGATGAGCAATGTGATGATCTGGATTAAAAGTGGCAAGCAAAGTTATAGTATGAAGTCATTCAATGCTAGAATGAGCATGGTATCAACTAGCGAAAGGAGAGGCAAGCGAAGAGGTGGCAGTGCACCTGGAAGGGGAAGGGTTGAAAAAGCAGCTGGCAGGGAAATAGGTGATAGTGTAGTAGTTAGTTGGAAGTGCATTTGGAAGCGTCAAGGACAATGCACGTGGCAAAGAAGGGGGGGGGGGGGGGGGGACAAAGCAGCTGGCATAAGTGTTGGTAGAAAGACAACCGGTAGAGATGTAGGCAAATCAACTGGTAGTGGTGTTGCTACAGGGAAGATCATTTCAAAGATAAGGTCAGTTGGCTGAGATGAATTATAAGGAAGGTTCCTTGTTTTTGTGATTAGGAAGCGAGTAAATAGAAAACTTATGTCAGTACCACATAGTTTTCTTCTTTGGGGGCTTTGTGGTATTTTTTTCGTCGATATCATAAGCACATTTTAAGTGTATTACATTGTAATACCCCAAAGATTTGATGGTCGATAATAGCTTAAATGGTTTGCGGGTACTACTCATACCACCAAGGTGCATCTTCTTTTCGGGGAGCTCATTCCTTAGAAACTCCACAATTAAGCGTGCTTGGCTTGGAGCAGTATTTGGGATGGGTGACCTCCTGGGAAGTTTCTTAGGGGCATCCGAGTGAGGACAAAGCATGCTGAAAAAACTTGTGGTAGTCTGTGGCGTTAGTCCTTAACCAGGAAAGCGGGTCTTG
The DNA here is from genome assembly GCA_030267885.1 of Mesembryanthemum crystallinum. Lineage (NCBI taxonomy): Eukaryota > Viridiplantae > Streptophyta > Magnoliopsida > Caryophyllales > Aizoaceae > Mesembryanthemum > Mesembryanthemum crystallinum. The sequence continues at coordinate 9,986 of BSSO01002976.1, forward strand.
GTAACACCGGCTCCCTGTACGGGAGGCTGGGGTGTTACATACATACATGGTATACAAACACAACTAGGGGTATTTTGCGGGGGACAAGTGAATGTTAACGAGTCATCTTGATGTGTAATCATTTGAAGAGCGTCACTTTGATAAGGAAACATGCCAATGTTTGGTACTACTATAGATCAGCTTATGAAGGTTATTTGGCAATTTATACCTTCTTTATGTATTTGTTATCAGAAATCATATAGACTAGGAAATCAGTTCATTACTTTATTACAAATGCATATGATGCATGTTTACAGAGTAACACAATATTGCTAAGAAAAAAAAGAGTTACATTTCGTCATACTATAACCTTCAAAATATCATTTTTAGACTACTGCTTTTTAGCTCTTTGATTGTCATCATTATTTTAGTATCAACACTTCTCTTATAATTTTTGTACTTGTATGTATCTTCAATACCTCATAATCCAAATGTCCATTTTAAGAACCTATCACATTCATGACAAAGATAGTTAGGTTGCCATAATGAACTCTAATATTTTAACTTCGACCCTTATGCCACATTTGGAATAAATGCTAAATTTGAACTTCAATTTTTCAACATCGCTATTATTGGTGCAGTAGAGCTTGAATATGCCATGATTGTTGTTGCTGCAAAGTCACTTCTGCCTTTGAATTGTGGTTGTATTACCTGATTATATGCGTCTGTGTTTTGTGATATGTTTGTGGTTGTATCCTATGCTCTTTTGTGACTCTTGAATTGGGGTACATGCCCTCATATAGAGCCTTAGAAAAGGCTTAAGTAGCTGTTGGTTTGATTTGACAACTTTATAACCATTGAACAACCTTGAAAATTTGCATATATTATGCCCTAGATGTTGTTCTACTATGTCAGGTTTCATAATATGTCATTTAAACTTTTTTCCTTCCTTACAATTCAAAAAAAAAATTGTGGGTCCCAAATGCTTAGTCAAAGTTAAACAGCCGTGAAAGGATTACGTGTGGTCTTTTCCCAGAAATGGCTATGTCAAGATAAATTCGGATGATTCTAACTTCGCTAAGTTAAGATAAATCTAAAGTAGTTGCATGTTTTTTCATTAAAAATGCTTTGTGTGATGTTATATATCATGATCTTTGTCCATTATGGTTGAGGAAGTTATAAGGTTGCGGAAAGGTACTCAGCAAGTGAGGAATTTAGGTTTCTTGAACACTACTATTAAAAGATAATAATTTTTTTGGTGCAAACTATAGAAGACAATAATTTAATTAGAGGAGAGTGGCATATCCCATAAAAAAAGGAAAATTTGAGGAGAGTGGCATATCCCATAAAAAAAGGAAAATTTGATGCCAATAATCCAACCTTTGGGCGATCCAACAAAAATAATCACACATTCAAAAATTGACAAGAATAAACCCGCATTTACTTTCGTCCCACAATAATAAGCTAAGTGACATTTTTGTTAGCTCCTAATTACGGAAATGATGGCGTGGTAAGAGTTTATTACTAATGTCATTGAATCATTTACTTTATAACTCCCGCCACATCATCATTTCTGTAATTTGGAGTTAACGGAAATGTCACTTGGCCCATTATTGTGGGATAAAGGTAAATGTGGATTATTCTTGTCAATTTTTGAATTATTTTTGTTGGACCACCCAAAGATTGGATTATTGAAATCAAATTTTCCATTAAAAAAAATTGAAAATAATATCATTATTGTCCGGCAACATCTAGTTTTTTTAAGAATGTTGAGATTTTGCATTGTTTTACGTTAGCTGATGAGAATTTGAGATTTTGCATTGTTTTATGTTAGCTGATTCAGTAGCAGATTACATAGCCAACATATGGCATACTCCTTCCGTCCTACCATTATGTGGCCATCGTACTATTCACTCTAACGTTAAGATAATGAAATTTGACATGTAGAGAGAAAGATAGAGAGGGATAATTATTAAAATGGGTAAATAGAGCGATGGTAGGGATACATGGATGTTATCTATGTATTTTTTGAGGATAAATAGTACTCCATCCGTTTCATTTAAATCTTTACAATTTCTATATTGGGATGTTCCACATAAATCTTTACGTGGCCTAAAATGGAAATGTTTTTTGAGTTAAGTTACCTAATTATCCTTTTCCACTCACCTTCATTATTTCCCTCAATCCACTTGCCCTCCACTATACAAGGCTATATTTGAAAGTCAAGGATCAAGACAAACTTTCTTATTTTGCATGCAAAAGTCAAACAGTAAATATTTAAATGAAACGAAGGGAGTACAATATATACATTTGAGTTAGACAAAGTTATGCAAATAATGGCCACGTAATAGTGGGATGGAGGTGGTAATAGTTATCGACCCCATCCTTGGTAGAATTCGAATATGTTATAAATAAGTTGAAATCGAAATCGATTACTTCTTAAAAAAATAAGAAAAGAAAAAACAGAAAAGAAAAAAAAAAAAAACACCCGTTTTATATAAACGGGTAATCTCCAAAACTCACATTTCTCAGTTGCGGATCCATTAAGTGGCACACCCATATATATAAAAGACCTCTAGGGTTTCTCCTCTGCTCCAGCTGCCTCTGCAACCTTGTGCCTTTGAGATCTCTCTCTCTCTCTCTCTCCTACTTTCTCTCTCATCCCCCGTCGTTTGCAGAGGTCCAACAATGGCGGACAAGGCCGTGACTATCCGCACCAGAAAGTTCATGACCAACCGTCTTCTGTCAAGGAAGCAATTTGTAAGTTCTCTTCGACCTTCCATTCGATTCACTCACTTAAACCCTAATTCTGAGACTCTACTATGGCCCTCTTCCATTTTTTTTGCACTTGCTTTTTTTTTGGTCTTTGATCGGATTTTTGTGCTCATTTTTCGTTGCAGATTATTGATGTTCTTCATCCTGGAAGGGCGAATGTCTCCAAGGTAAATCACTGACGTGTTCTGTTGTCAATTGTTTTTGTGCTCGGTTAGGTCTTAGCTGAATACATACAGTGTTGAATGTATTATCCAGCATTCATACCACTATCTTGTTTTCGAAATAAGTTCAATTGGAGGACTTTTTATTTTCTTCGAAGCAAATGCAATGCCATTTGTATTGGATTCATATATGATTTCAATAGTTAACTTAAGAGTGCAATTTTTTTTTTTTCTGAAGTGGAATAGTTGTTAGGTTAGGTTTAGTTCTGTTGGATTCTTAATTAACAACACTTCAGACCCTTTTTGAGACTATTCCTCATGGACTTGAAGTTATAAATACTAGACATGAATACTTTCATTCTATCTGTTAATGTTTCTGGAAATCTTTTTGTTTAAGAAGGCCCCATTTCGACAAATTATATGATTTCTGATTGAGATACCTTCTACTAGGGATTTATTTTTTTGGTGAATTCTAATGGTTGAATTTAGCAAACGAAATTGGGAGTGTTTCTGTAAGTTTAGTAGCTTTAACTTATCCGGGCTTGGCTAAGTTTTCTGTTTTAGTCGGACCCATGTGAGCACCATTTTACTGATAGGTTGCGTGGCCCATGGTATAAGTGTATAACAATGAGATACATGGTAGTGTGTCCTGTAGTTCCTCCATATTGCCGAGATCCCTACTGTGATTTCTGATTGATGTGGAGATCTTCAATATTATTTCTGATTGACATTACCCTCGATGAGCAATGTCTTTTGTTGAATATTAGCGGTTTTAAATGCCTTTTTTTTTTTAGCTGCCTCATCTGATGAAAAAATAATTTGTTCTTGTGAAGGCGGAGCTGAAGGAGAAATTGGCGAGGTTGTATGATGTCAAGGATCCCAACTCAATTTTTGTTTTTAAGTTCAGAACACACTTCGGTGGTGGAAAATCAACAGGTTTTGGTTTGATATATGATTCTGTTGAAAGCGCCAAGAAGTTTGAACCCAAGTACAGGCTTATCAGGGTGAGTATATTCTGCTATTTTTCCCTACAAGTTATCTTACTGTCTAGTATTGTCACATGTGTATCTATTGTTTGAAACTTCTGTTTGCAGAATCTTATGCATTGCTGATTTTAGGTCTCCTTTTTGTGAAACTGTTAATTCTTAGCTGACTCATTACCTCCAGTGTGATGCTTTGCTATTTTGTTGATGTTTTATGTATTGTTGGACATTGGTTCTGTATTCTTGCATTAGTATAAGTTGGCTTATTTGTTCCATACACATCGACATTTATTCATTTCAGTTTTTTTATTATGGTATGAATTTTCTGCACTTTTATGAGATTCATTTCTGTAGATCCATGTTACTTCAAATCTTCATCTTAAATGTCTGTCTATGCAATAGTATGCCAATTGGACTCTTAAAATAAGGAGAGAAACAGATGAAACTACTTCTAGGTTTACTTCAGATCGACATCTGTACACAATCTTTTGATGTGTTTGGAGCTGCATAGGTTGTAGAACGTGGTTTGATTTTGTGATGTAGTTTATTTGCTACCCATTCATGTTCTGCACGTAATAGGGTTCATGCTGCATTTGCTTTTGACGTGTCTTTTAATTGCCACTGCTTTCTGTCTTCGACATCTTTTTTTGCTGAAGTTACCTATGAATTATAGTACTTAATGGGATTTTCAGCATTAATTGAATTGCTGTGACTTTCTTCTTGGCAGAATGGACTTGACACTAAGGTTGAGAAGTCAAGGAAACAAATGAAGGAGAGAAAGAACAGGGCAAAGAAGATCCGTGGTGTGAAGAAGGTAAATAAAACTGCTTAAGCTATAACCTCTCTTGGCTGATTGGTGCCCTTTGTGCTACATTGTGAACAAGACACATCCCCTTTAAATTAGTGCAATCTAGATCTTGTTCTCATTCCCAGAAGTGATGTGTACTTTTTTTCCGTCACAAATAAAGATAAACCGCAATTGAAATACAAAGAACTACAAAGAAAGGTAATGGTTGGCGGGGAAATGGAAGGGGTTTACGCTGATATATAATTGGAAGGCTAAAAGCTAACATCCTAGAATTTGGAAACCCGCAATTGAAATTGGTGTTTTGTGTTAGACTGTTAGTACGCGATGCATTTTAGACTTGTTTATTGACTTGGTTTTTCTTGTGTAGACAAAGGCTGGTGATGCTGCCAAGAAGAAGAAGTGAGCTGTAACAAACATTCTCAAGATTGCAGAAAGATTGGAATCGCTGCTATTGATAATTTTGTTGTTAGCCATGTCTCTTTTTTGGATCTGATAGTTAATGTGAACGGTTTTGAAATACCCAGAAGTGTAGCCATTTTGATTATCCTCGTTTGACTGTAGCGACAAATTTTCTATGGATTCATATTTATATATTAGAGCTTTTGTGGCCTGAAGCTGAAGAGGATATTGTTCGTGTTGTACTTCTTATTTGAGCACTTCTTGTTCAGCAAACTCCGAATATGCAGATGTTGCCATTTACATTGTTCTGCTTGCTGTGAAAATTCATAAAATTGGTAAGATGAGGTTTTGTTTGGACTTGACTAATACGGTAATACCTAGTTGAATTTCAACTCCAAGGGTTGTTTTATTTGATTATTAGATCCAATGTATATAATCAGTTTTATTTAGTTATAAATTAGTATTAAGAAAAACAAAAAAGTATGGAGAGCTTAGATTGTTTAGTGAATAAACCAAACACAAGACAACCTCAAAGATGAAAATCGCTCAAATGAACTATAGTCGAGGCTTGTACTCAAAACTCAATTACAATTAAACGAGCTGTAACAAACCATATATGCAAATGCAACCCTAACGTCATAGGCTTTTTTGGACCTGTAATGAAAAAAATAGCGCAGTGGAAAAAGAAAATGACTAGTATCTACCAAAAATAGTTTTTTCTTCACAAATCTTTATCCTCCTCCCTCTCCCTATTCACTTCTTCCTCCCCAAACAATTTCTAAGAAACCAAAATAGGGCTAGAAATGAAAACTCAAAATAAGAGCTTCTATTTCTAGCCCATTCTAGTTTCCTAGAAACTCTTTTGGGAGGAAAAAGTGAAGGAGGGGGGGAGGAGGATAAGGATTTGTAAAGAAAAAACTATTTTTAGTAGAAACTAGGCCAAACGGCCCCTCCCTCGTATCAAATTCAGATTCAAAGGCTTTACCACTTGTCAAATTGAAGAGAAGAAGATACTTCTCAAATCAAGGAAATGACAAATTTAGCCGGATACGATAAAGTTTGACGATCAAAATCTCACTTGCTACACAAGAACAAACTTACTGGTAGGTGAATGTATTTGTTTACAACCTAAGAAAAATTACAATGTGAAATGAATGTATTTGTTTAAAGCCTAAGAAAATATTAACAATATCATTCATTAAATTAAGAAACCTAAGGCCCTGTTTGGGGTGGTTGCCAGTTGCCAATTTTCAGTTTTTTTGAAAATTCAAAACCAGTTTTTGAAAATCATTTTTTTTTGGTTTTTTAGTTTTCTGTTGTCAGTTTTGAAAATCAAGCAGGGAACTGTAAGCACAAAAAACTTCAGCTTTAAATTAAATTTCTTCAAAAAGTTGAAAATTTTTCAAAACCAAAAATTGGTAACCACCCCGAACAGGGTATAAGCTGTTCAAAACTCAAAAATTCAATTATATCCTTTCATAATAAGACTAAGCAGTACTTCCAACTTGAACCCTATCCAGCTCTTGGTCACCAGCTGAAACTTTCCTCCTGCTCTGGTTTTGCAGCCTCCTCCTATGGTGTTGGTCAAACACGCGCACATAACGAGAGAAGTTTAAAAATTAGATGAGATAGAAGACATTAGCAGAATTAAGAGAAGTGAAGTAACAGAGATAACTAAATCACAAGTCTTAGGACTTGATAGACAAGCAAACAAAAGCAACTTGAGATACAGATGAAAGCCGAGAATTGTCGATACATGAGCTTGGAGAGTCTCCTCATGCTGCCTATCTTCCTCGTCGTCTGTTTGGCAGGTCGAATCATCTTCACCACACATCTGATCCTGCTTTGCTTTCTGCAGTGCAGCTTCCTTCTCGGCAGTTTCATCATGCAGCTTTTGAATCAGAAGTTCAAAGTGGGAAAAATCTGCAGGCAATGGAAATGATATATCATAGTTCTGCCTCAAGTCACTAACCAGCATATCAAGTGAAGCACAGAAAGTGGCAGGGTCACTACTTTTCTAATGTCAACAACATCAATACTAATCATATAACAGGTGAAAGATATTACTGGCCGTCTCAGAACTCAACTCAGCTCACAAGTTGTCAGGATCCACATAGTATTAGGACATTATAGTATCACAATAACTACTTCCAAACTATAAAGTCAATGCCATCTTATCCCTACCAGAAAGTATAAATGAAAACAGGAACAAGAAAGAGGGCTTACAGAGCAAACAACATACAAATACTATAGCAGACGGTAAATCAATCTTTCAGCCAATATCGTTTTATATTTCAGGACTATCATCTTCCGGAGGATTGGTGTTGGATAAGGTGGTGTAAATTGCATCGCTTTGAACTTTTCGTCATAGAGTTCTTAAGGGGGGCCTTTGGTTTAAAATTCAGAGACTGGAGTGTAATTCTTTGGTAATTCATAATACAACTTTTTATTTTTTATTCTCCTACCTAAAAAATTCAATTTATCCTTACCTGTTTGCTAAACTTCTACCAACTTCTACTTCTCCTCACAAACCTCCTTCTTTTTTTTTTTTTTTTTGTTTTTTTTTTTGGTTCACAACCAAGGGTATCCCACCGTCGACAACAGTGACTATTCCCC
>BSSO01002977.1:0-17702 GCA_030267885.1 Mesembryanthemum crystallinum
TTTGATTCACAACATGAAAAAATATTTATTGGATTCGTAATGATATGTACATTTAATATAAAACTTTTATAGCTTTTGGTTATATATTTTGAAAGATATTCAAGGTCAAAATTCGAACTCGAAAAGCGAAAACGACACTTATATTAAAAACAGAGGGAGTAATTGGAACTATTTGCATTGGAAAGTGAAATTAGTAATAAATCACAATTGTACATTAGGAAATGAGCCATTAATATTATATTGAAATTGTAAAGCGACAAATATTTTGAGAAAGCAACAGTTATTTTGAAACGGATGGAGTAATAGCTGGTAAAGATTTTGGGTGACACCCTTCTAAGGTTTAAGTAAACTTTTATCTTGGACTTCGTGGTATTCCGAAACTAATCATAAATCATTTTTATTTTTGAGTCCAAATTCATTGAGGAGTAAATTTTATGGGAATCTGTTGGACATGAGCTGATCAGAATTTATTTATTTATTTATTTTGTTTTTCCAAGTTTGGGTCCAATTTGAGTACACCATATCAAACTCTTTTACCGCCTTAACTGTTTAGGGCAATAGTCAGCTTCATATGTGGGCTTCATGTAACACTTTGTCCCTTCTTTTCCCTTCTCGTTTTGTATGGGCCTTAACCTTTTTTTATGTTGGATGGGCCTTTAGAAAATCTTGCTCACACTTATTCTGTAGTGTATTTTGTACTGTAGTGCTTTTCTTTTATTCCACTATTTTATTTTATTTTTAATTTGAGTCACAAATTCCACCCTAAATCCATTGGATCTAGGCTTATGTTATTGATTCACGAATAGGTCAAGTGCTCCCAATAAAGGGTGTCTATTGTTATGAGAATTGAATCCTCAACCTTATTCAATGGATGGTGAGAGTGCCAAAAACTCGGATTAGGTAATTGGTGATTTTTATTCACCTAGTTTTTGTTCGGGCTCATTTGTATTGCATATGAGCCCGCAACAAATGAAATGGAAGCAAATTTTAGGAAACTAGTAGGTGCTAAAGATTCAATCATGTATATAAACAAGATAGTTGTAGTTGGTTAATGCAACATCTTGTATGAATCTGGTTAACACATTCTGATTACAAATGTCTTTAGAAGTCAAAAAAAAATAAGGGTGTGGTTGTCTAAAATTTTGGAACTTCTTTCTCTCTCTCTCTCTCTCTCACACACACACACACACACACACACACACAGAAGAAATTTAGTAAGTTAGAAATTTAGTAGAAGGAGAATTATCAATCGGCCTTGAATCGTGTATAAGAACACTATCTTAAAGGTGATATTGCCCCTATATGTGATTAAATATAAGGCAAGTCACCCCCATGACTTTATAAGGCTATCTAAACTCTATGAATATGTATTTTATTGATATTGGCAAAAGAAAGATTATTAATTAATGTGGCATTAGCCACCTATTTATAGCCAATTTATGGAAAGGCATCATTGTGAAAAGACACAATGGTTTATCATGAAAAGGCACCATTATGAAAAGACACAATGGTTCATCACGAAAAGGTACAATGGTTGGGAACAAATAATAAATAATTTATTATTTTTGATTTCAATATTGAAATACAAGAATAAATAAATAATTTATTATTACAACATCCAATATACCAATCATGAATTTTCATTCTTTCAATGTGGTGGAACAATATTCTCACATATCCACCTTTCCAGTTCATTCACACTCCTTTTTCATCCTAACTTGAGAGGTGATTAGAAGTTTGAACTTTAAATTCAGGCGATTGAATTAAAAATTTAAATTATAAAATACAGATTCGATTTTTATAACCTTATTTCAACTTATTCAAAGTTAAAGATGGAGGAAAAAGGAAATAATGTGTAGAGAGAGAGAAGAGGGAGAGTTTCAAATTGTAGCTTTAATTTTTCATCTTATTTCAACTTTTTATAAATTATAACTTGTGAATTGCGAGGAAGGAGGACAAGGGAGATGGTAGAAGAAAAATGAGTTAGGGATATGTGACAAAAATAATGGAGTAGAAGTTTATAATTTCAAGCCAAACACGCTCTAAGAAGATGCTAAAAGAATTGTATAATTGCCTTTCCAAAGGAAGCTCTTTGGCTGGAAAAACCACAAAGGAAATGGGAGAGCATTATTATTGCGACTTTGAGGCAAACAAATAATGTTAGTAGGCCCAATAGAAAATGGACAATATACTGGGTGATCAAAAGGTGCTTTTGGATCACGATTTGGTTCTCTTTATATGCAGAAGTAGGAACTCGCAAACCATAAAAATTGACATAAATCAACTTATTTTGACTGAATTGAATATTTGGATTAATATGAACTAATTTGAACTGAATAAATATTTATTTGAAAGAGAAAAATAATTTATAGGAAGTTAGGAACTGAACTTGAAAGTGTCCAAATAAGGTGAAGAGCTTGTTTAGTTTCAGCTATTTTTCCACTCTTATGTTTTAGTTACCAAATAATTTATCTGATTATTTTAAACTTTCAGATTTTAACTTGAAGTTTCACAGCTAGTTTTGAGAACTCATATTGATTTATACTCCATCCGTCCTTAAATAATATTTCCAGTTGATTTATGCACACATATCAAGGAAATTACTCTCTACCCTTTCCTATTCAGTTTTTTTTTTTTTTTTTTTTTTTTTTTTTTTAAGTGGGAATAAATATAAGGAGGGTTATTTTTGTAACATTTGTGACAATTTAAACCCAAAAAAAGGAGTGGAAAGTTTATTCATGGACGTATCAAATAGGAAATTGGGAAGTTTATTCAAAGGACGGAGAGAGTTACATAAATAAGTTTGTTGTAAATATTAGGCTACGTTAGGCAAACTAGCAGTAGCTGTGAGCTGTTGCTACAAGTTGTAGCTGTAGCTTTTAGGTGAAAGCTCTTTTTTTTGATATATTTCATATTTGGAGCTTTTGACCACTCCTAAAAGTTAAAGCACTTACAAAAACTGCTATATCTAAACAAAGTTAGAGAGTTTTCATTGTCCCCAAAAGTTAAAGCTCTTGTAAAACCTTTTAAAAGTTTTGTGCCAAACATACAGAAGTTATGTTTGGCGCCAAAAGCTAACTTTTGAGTAAAAGCTACAGTTTGACACTGTACAGCTGGTTCTCTTTTCTCTGAGCTACTAAATAAGATTTGAAGCATCAGTTAGCTTTCACTTGGCAGGTACCGCTGATTTTTGAAAGTTACCAATATTAACTTTCACTTGACAGCTATATTTTGAGTAAAAGTTACAGTTTGAAACTACAAGTTGTTCTTTTTTTTTTTTCTCAACCACCAAACAAGATTAAAGTAACGGTAACAGGTACAACTCACAGCTACAACAGATACAACTCACAGTTACGGCTAATTTTATCAAACATAGATCCACTGTATATGTTGCTTATGCCGTCGTTTTAGGTAAATTATTTATCAAATTTAATTGAGATGTAAAAGACGATTTAATTTCAGCCATGAAAGAAGTTGATGGTACTTTTATTTATTTATTAATTTTTTTTTATAGATGAAGTTGATACTCCTAGTACTTAGTCCTAAGATAGTAGGAAACATGAAAAGGATTACTAATTTTGAAGACCTCCAACTACTATCCAAGTGGTGGTGTACTATAGGAGTATAAAACAACACGTAATGACAAATTTTTGTTGTAAACATACAACACAACCACTCATCATAAATCAACAACAACAACAAAAAAAAAAAAAAAAAATAAATAAAATAAAACTCTAGATTTTGTCCTCGGGACCCACCAACAACTCAGGCTGGACCCCACACAATTACAATACACAGCTTGTGATTCGTGACGATCAAACCAATCACGTCGTGACACGTTTGATAGACGCTTGTGATTTTGCCACGTGGCAGTATGGGTATCGTTGTTCCAGTGGTGTTGCTCACACAGTATCTTTGCCCCCCCAATGGATAAGACGGAATCTTGGTGTGAAATGTTGAGTTTACTTACACCTATGCATGCGGGTGTAAGAGGATGAGGTGGGAGCACAAGTGTTAAGTGTCTTACTCTTACAATTCATTGGTCTCTACCATTCTTTGTAGGGAGGGTCTTCTCCTCTACCTGGGCCCGTCAGCCCATCTTTGATAGATTGGCTTGCCTGACGCATGTGGTTTGCGGGCTATTGCATGTGTCGTTGTAACCCGAAAAAAAAATAAAAAAAAAATACATGCGGGTGTAAGGTAGATCCCACGGGCCACTGCCCACCTGCCGTTACCAAGCCGCTTCATCAACAATTACACCATTGAGATATAAAAAAAATAGTTCAAACAAGCGAACTGAACACATATATTTACTTTTTCTCTCACAAATTTACTATTCATTCAAGTCGTTCGGTTTAATTTGGGTCGTTTAATTCAGTTCAGTTCAAGATAGGTACTTGCAAGCGAACACACCCTTAGTGGTGGAATTATTTTACCTCAATCTCATGATTGAGGGTTTGAGACATATTATTCATATATTTTTATGGAGAATTTCTTAAAATGTGATGGGCTTTGGTCTCTCTTATAATATGATGCTGAGGCTTGGGTTATCTTTTTATCCCCTCAGCTTATAAAGGGTGAGTTTCTTGGGGCTTGTTAGTTATCTGTTCAAACAATATAAATAGGATAAATTTTAGTGGGGTATATTGAGGTTTAACGTAAATACAAATAGATGTAGGGGCGTTTCAGAGAATATATTGAGGTATATTCTGACTAGTCAAAGACGACAAGGGACTGTATAAACGTCTTAAATGACTGTACTCATTCTCTCGCCATGAGCATTCATCTCATGTTAACTCGACCCTATAGATGAAAATGTCACATTATTGCCTTTACAATTAAGGGCTCGCTTGGATTGGGGAGAATAATTTAGGAGGTAATGGAGAAAATTAAAGGGCAAAAGTGGAGGTTGGAGGAAAGATTATGGTGGTGGAAGGAGGAAGATGAAGGATATAGGGGGGTAACAATTACCAGACTTTTGCCCTTTAATTATTCTATTACCCCCTAATTTCACCCCCCAATCCAAGTGGGACCTAAAGGGTAAAAATGTAAAAGTAACAAGGGTAATAGGTGGAATTTCCGATTTGTAACAAGATTCCTACGCCGATCACTTTCCCTCCCAACTCCCTAGTCCCCACCACACCACCCCATATCTCTCTCTCTCTTTCTCAGGTGCTGCAATTAATTAACTGGGTTAAAGCCCTTAAACGAGCACCTGCAATTGCAAACACCTTCCCCTGCTTCAAGATTCTGTCTCCCAATTCTTAATTTTCCTCATTAAGGCAGCAATTAGTTCTTTTTGATTCAATCCAGCTTTTTCTTGAGGTGAGTTGTGGGCACTGATGTGCCCAAGAGTGAGCAATGGTATCCTCAGCTTCTCTTCAACCCCATCTTCCAGGCGCCCTTCGTCGCCATCATTTTAGGGTAATTCTCCTAAACTTACAAACTAGTAGTAACTTTTTTTTGGATGGGTTGTTCTGAGCATTATTGCCTGTTTTCTCGTGTTGGGTTTACTTTTTACTGGATTTGGGGTTCTGGGTAATTCATGGTTTATGAATTTATGGGGTTGAGGATGAATTTGGGATTCATTAATACAGTCTTGCTGATTTTAAATCCAGCTAATTATGGAATTTGTTATCTGGGTTTGTGTGTTTTTTGATGGGGAATTGTACTTATTTTGAGGTTTTGTAATCTGAGTTCAACTTTGTTGTCTTATGGATGATGGTGAATGTTTGATAAGCTATTGGATTAGTAGAGCCTGCTATGTTTTTTTAGTGTTTTGGTTTTTATGCTGTTGTGGGCGTGAGATTTCTGGGGTTGGCTTAAAAGATTTGGATTTTGGACATTTTAATTGGTTCTATTAGAATTGTGGTTTGTTGGTATTGGTTCAATAAAGAGAGCTAGGAAGCAAGGATACCTAGAATAGGTGCCTTGTCCCCTATATTGGACAGGACAGGACACAACACAACATAGAGGAACAACAAATATTAGACTTTTCACCCGTTACAAAATGGTGCTTCTCTATGTATGCGTCGTAGTGTTGTGTCCGTCCTTGTGTCTATGTTCGTGTCCGTGTGGTATATCAAGAGAGACACTCGTGGATATTGAAAGGTTATTGATTGATTGGTGCACCAGAATAAGAGAGGCATCAGGCATGCAAGGAGGAGGAGTTGGTTTAGCATATACTGTTTGTTTGGTAGTTCATATTTATGATTGAAGAATCTTTGGTCTAGGGTAACAGTGTTTTTGGAATTGCAGGTGTAAGGTAGCAAGTTGTCTGGGGTAATTGTTTGATATGATTTGGTACATTTTTTAGGGTCAGAGACCAGTTTTAGCCAATCCCTCTTGAATCTTATAGGTGTTGCTATGATAATCTGACATCAAAGCTTAAGAGTCTGTGGTAACTGCCAACAGAAGGATGGTTTTTGTGCTATGCAGAGTTCTATATATAGGGGTTAAAAAGTTTCTTATGATTACAGTGTTGCTTTTGGTGTGTGTGTGTGTGTTTACTATTTGTGTGTGTGTTGTACTATTTGTGTGTGTGTGTGTGTGTGTGTGTGTGTGTGTGTGTGTGTGTGTGTGTGTGTGTGAAATCTAGCACAGTATATCATGAGTAAGTAATAATTCATATTTATGGAAGACAATGATTGAGAGGTTATGAGAAGTAACTTTTCAGGAAGCCAATCTGGCATTGATGTAAAGATGCTTTAAGTGTACCAAATGCTACATTCCTTACCCTTTGTTATTGTGAATATGTTTTACTCCTTTATATTTTTGATTGAGTAATGGTCATACTTGAATCTATACAGCTCATCACCTTGAGCGCTTATTTCATTGATGCGTTATGTGTTGCTTTTAGCTTCAGAGGTTTATAGTTCTTGATTGATGCCTTCCTTGGAAATCTATTAAGAGATTTCTTCTGTATATCACCATTGATGTTAATGGTCAAAGCTCATTTATTTGGTACTAGCATTCTTTCTCCTTTATCATGTAAATCTTGAGTTGGTTTGGTTATAAATAGAGCACTACTTATTAAGTGACATATTTCCTTAGAAGAGAGACAACGAACTATTATTGGGCTTTGAGATTTATGTAATAGTAGGTTTTTTGGAGCAGTGGAGCTCATACTCTAAAGATGATGTTCTGTTGCAGCTCTGCTCTCCTGGGGTACATGAGAGGCACAAGACAATATCTTTTGTGACAACCACAGCAAGATGCTGTGCTCTTCATGGTATCAATTCAGTACTGGGAGATAGAAGACGAAGCATTAGCAGCAATGGGGCACCTGAGCCTGCGAGGGCTCTTCTGGAGCGATTATTTGCACAAACACAGAAACTGGAAGAACAGATGAATGGCAATTCTCATCTTGTTCAAGATGCTGTTCAGTCAGACTTTGACCTGGAAAATCTGGAATCTGATCTTCAGGCAGCATTAGAAGCCTTGAGGAAGAAGGAGGAAGACCTACAAGAAGCAGAAACAAGGGTGATGTTGGAGCATGCTGAATTGAACCAAGCAAGGGCAGATTTGGAGCGTCGAGAAAAGGAAATTGCTGCAGCTTGTTCCAAGCAGGAGAAATTGGAGGAGGAGCTAAGGCAAGCTAATCTGAAGCTGGTTTCTGAGACCAGGCATATAGAAGATCTGAAGTTACGACTCAAGGAAAGAGACCTGGAGATTGCTACAACGGAATCTATGCTGTCATCAAAAGAAGATGAAATGGATAAAATGAGATGTGAATTGACACGGAAGGGTGAAGAAGCTGCAAAGACTGAAGCTCAGCTTAAATCCAAGGCTCAACTCTTGGATGAAGCTAGTGAAGTGGTGAAAAAGCAAGAAAATGAACTTCATGAACTGCGAAATGCCCTCCAGAAGAAACAAGAAGAGCTCGAAGAATCTGTGGCTCAACAGCAACTCGAGCGGGAGAAAGTGAAAGTTGTTGAGAACAAGTTGGAGAAGCAGACAATGGAGTGGTTGTTGGCACAAGAAGAACTCAAAAAGCTGGGAGAGGAAGCATCGAAGCACATCGGAGAGGGTAAGAAAACTATGGAAGATTTTCAGAGAGTAAGAAGGCTTCTAGCTGATGTGAGGTCTGAGTTGGTTTCTTCCCAAAAATCCTTGGTTTCCTCAAGACAGAAAATGGAGGAGCGTGAACTACAGCTTGACAAGCAACTGCTGGAAGTTGAAGAGCAGAAGGAAGTTTTAATGTCTTACATGAGTAATTTAAAGAATGCACAAATAGAAGTGGAAAGCGAGAAAGCAAAACTTAGGGTTGCACAGGCTCGGAACAAGGAACTTGAGCTGGACTTGTCGTTGAAGACCGATCTAGTGGAGGATCTACAAGAGGAGTTGCACAAAGAGAAGTCTTCTTTGCAACAAGCAATGGAAGAGCTAACTCCCCTCCAAGAGGAGCTAAATAAGAAGAGTAGTGAATTCAAAGAGACGAGCAATCTCCTGAAGGATAAAGAAAAAGAATTGGTGGAAGCTAAACTTGAAATTCAGCATTTGGAATCCGAACAGCAATCCCTCCGGCTTGTCCTGCAGGAGAGAGATTTGGAGCTTTTTGCTGCAAGGAAGAGATTAGAGGAATTAAATACGGAGGTCGCAGAATTAAGGATGCTCCTGAATAGCAAGGAAGATCAGCTAATCCAAGCCACTGGTATGCTTAAAGAAAAGGAGGAATATGCTCAGGTGATAGAGCTTGAGCTAAATGACGCAAAGCTGAAGGCTTCTGAAGCTGAATCAGTGGTTGAAAGAATTGTGGATCTCACTAATGAATTGGTCTTCGCTACAAAGGAAGGTGATCTCTACGCTTCGAGCCTACTGGGTGGCATGGGAAAGTTGTTGGAGAAGCCAGCCGAGGATTATAAGTGGCAGAAGAAACAGCTCGAAACTGAACTTGGATTGATGAGGGAGAATCTTAGGGCAAGGGAGATGGAACTGTTTGCCGCACAGAGACAGCTCACAATCAAGGACGAAGAGCTGAAAATGGTTCTTGAGAGATTAGAAGAGAAAGACAGAGAACTGAAAGAATTAAGGGAAGAAATGCTCAAAGATGCTGATAATTTAAAGAAACTCTATACTTTGCAACAAGATAGTAGTACTGGAGAGAGGGCAAGTATCGATGACTTGGCTATCGAGAAGCTTCAACTGGAAGCTGCTCAGCTTGAGGTTGAGGCGGCTACCAGTGCTCTCCATAAACTCGCAGAAATGAGTCGAGATCTGCTCCATAAAGCTAGCTTGAGCATTGATGCTGATCTCGATGTCAGTGTTTTCCCACAGAATGGTTTTGATTTGAGTTCAAACATGGTTGGAAATACCATCTCCCCTGCAAATGGATTTATCCCGGAGTCGAATATGGTGCAAGATAATGAGGGCTTTAACGAGGTGAAATCTGAAGTTGCCCGTCTTTCGGCTTTAACGGAAAGACTACTCCAAGAAACTGGCGACGCCTTCAGTGCTGCAACCTAGTCGCAGTGTTGATTCCAGGTATACTCGCTGGCTTTTCCGTGTAAATATGACTTGGCTACTTGAGATTTGTTAGGATTTATTGAACTGTCTATAAGTCTTCACCAACGAGATACTCTCGAGTTTTTGCTATGTCTAATGTTGTATCCAAAGTGTCATATAGCCAGTACACGACTATCATTGTGCCTAAGGTGCAGCTGATCCTACAGAAGAGATTCAGTAGCAGAGTTTAAGGTTTAAACATTGTAAAACCTTGGAGAGCCAACTTGGCGGTTTAGGGTTTGATAGTTGTGATTGTGGATCTGATGTATTAGGAGCCATAAACAGGATGTTTGGTGAAAGGACATTGTTTTCTTCCTGGTGTATTTAGCATTGTAAATCCAGGCTTTTTTTTTATTGGTGCTTATTCATTTGATGTTTGAGGAATTGTATAAATACAAATGAAGCATTTAAGCTTAAGATCAGAGGAATTGTATTTTGAAGGCTAAGCAAAGATACCATATCAGAGATTTTAAGGTATGATCCAATACAATACCTTATTACAGTGAAAGAGATAATTTTAACTATATACAACAATAGATTTGGCAACTCATTATTGACTTAATTTCACACAACTAGTGATGCTATTAAGGGTTTAATAAAGTTGATACTAGTATAAATTATGATGGCATTTGTGTAGATAATATGTGTTGTGTTGGTACATATATGACTACAAAAAAATATTATGAGTATTGTTTTTTTACATGTTGCAATCTTTGTATACCTCATTTTGTAACGGATTTTCATAAAATTTCATATGAAAATTTACCTTTTATGAAAATTTCAATGAGTTTAGGTGAGATGAGCACATGAACCTCTTGAAGTACTCTCACTGTTTAATTTTTGCTTATCTCCCTCTCCATTATCTCTCTATCTGTTGTTAGGAACCTACCAAAAAATTCTTAAATTATACTCCCTCCGTTCTCTAAAGAAGGTGACGCTTCACCTTGTTTGTAGAACGGAGGGAGTAGTACTGTTCTGCTTTTGAACTTTTCAATTCATTAGAAAAACCTTGGAAGCTTTGCTGGAGAACTAAAATTTCATCACAACCTTTGTTATGTTTATTGGGTAAATTTCTTATTGTTTACAGTCTATGAGAACATGTGATTATTCTTTCGATGTTGATCGACTAACTGAATTTAACAAGTAATCAACTGAAACAAGAGAAATTGATAAGATCCTACAGCATCATAGTTTATTTATAAACAAAGCATGACAAGGTTTATTTATATACATAAGATAATGCATAGAAGCCAAAAGTACCAAGATCTTATCATGACATAAACTCTAAGCATAAGGTTTAGGACAAGGCTCCTCATTCACTTGACACTCAAGAGCGACATTGGTTACATGTGCAAATTCCATCCCCACACATCGTCGATTGGATAAGGCTCATCTAGAGGCAATTTCAGTATGGTAACATCGCCAAAAGTCGGATGAGGAAAACCAGGAACATTCAGACGTTCATAGTAGCGTCTGGTTTCATAATTCTCCACAATAACCAAATGTAGAATATCAGTAAATATGCGAGCACACACATTGTTCATAAAGTACTTTATACCATTAATTGTCGCAGTCTTATCTCTGTGCATCATCTCGAGAGGAACACTGGTATGCGTTGTGGCTGTAGTGAAGGTGGTACTGGTAATTGGAGGAATGGGTTGATTTGGTGCTAGAGAATTCAAGCATATAATGGCTTCATCAGCTACTTTGTTTACAAGAAAGTCTGATGCATTAAGAAGTCTCATCACAAGACTAGGGTAATGGTTATCTTCCAACCAAAACCAAAATGCCATTGCTAGAAATGATTCAGTAGGATCACGCGACAAATGCATGACCAAGCGAGAAAATAGAACGCGATCAATAAGATGATAATGGTAAAGATCTAGAAGGGTAATGTTAGCCATTGTGATGGAAATGGCAAGGAAGATGAGTTTGATGGAGTAAATTGAGAATTAAATACTGGAGTGCATGCAACTTTCTCGTGTAGTCAGATAAGTTTGAATCACGTAATACATGTTTCATAATATTAAAATCCGGCTTTCACGAGAAACAACTTGCTTAAAGGCAAAACGTCTCCTTTGAATAAAACTTTGAATTTATCCATAACGCCTATTTGAATGCATTGCTGCGGGAATCATGCCATAAAAATGGAAAAAAAAGGTTCATAAAAACCAAAATTTGGTAACTGACAGTTACCCTGAACAAGTTTTCTTTTTCAAAGTGATGATCTTTTGTGGACGGAGTGAATATTTAACTTGAAATGTAACGACTCGTTATGTACTGTAATATTTTGTATGTAATTCTACAAGGAAAGTATTTGCTATAATAATGTGAAAGGTAGAAGTAGAGACATTTTTGCTCATCAAAATAAGTGTCTTAGCTTCTAAAGCAAAACCAATGGTGCTCCACCTCGATACTGGTTGTTTTAATAGAACTTCTTCATCAATATTTCATATGTACATTGTTTTCTCATGTGATATCTCACACACTCTACATTGTTGTGAGAGATAATAATGATTTATAGAGTGTCTACATTACCATACGTCGGTCCAACTTATGACAAATATTAGCTAGATTTTTATAAGGGGCATATTTTTTTCTTGACACTTCAATACTTTCCTGTAACCCTTCATTGTTACCATTTTTAAGGCTTACAGTGACTTATAAAAGTTATAATGGATCCTAACCTAAGTCATCCTTCTAAGCAATTCACATTCAAGGCATAATATTCATGGTCCATCAAAAATCAAATAACGAGGAAGATTGATTAGTATTGGAGGAATTGAGTGCTTAAGTTGTTTCATGGGTGGGTGGGGAGTAAGGGAAGGATACGGAGGTCATTTTACATAATTTAGTTTACCACGTTAAGAAGTGTAAATTTTTTTAATAGGACGGAACGAAAGGAAAATATCGGAACTTTAGTGAGACCGAGTGAGTCATTTATTATATATTGTGATTAGTAATGATAGTCAAGAATTAAAATAACATTCGGCTTCTAAGAAAAATATTAATTTTCCTTTTTTCTCCGCGAATTTCTATTTTCTCGTTTTTTGTTTCCATGCAACATAGGTAATCATTCTCGGAGAAACTGTTTCCATGCATTCTACTTGAACTCACATTCACCATAGAAAACAAAGCGACACTCGCAATATGTTATTTATACATATCGATCAACGCGACATGTCGGGTAAAACTGACATATATACATCACTACATAACTGCACATACCAAAGAAACAGCATGTATTCTTAATAACATCAAGCAGCATTTTAGACGAGCAATTGGCTTTCTTACATACATACACAAGCACAAGTAGCTTGAATGACAGCCTAGAACTTGCCAGTTCTGCTTCNGTCGACAAATTATCGAGAAGTACCTTCTCTGAAAATGATGGTGGCCACAGATGGAGGAAGCCACGCTGAGTTGCCAGCACTATCAGTCTGCTGACCATCTCTCAGTGCAGTAGCTCCCTGGTCTCTCTCTTTCTTCATCTTTGGTTTACGTATTTTTCTCCCTACGAAAATTCCAAGTTTCATGGCTGTAAATAGACCTATCGCAACAAGAATAGGCCTTACGGCCCAGTGGATATCCTCAAGATGTTGGTATTTCTCCACGATTCCTGGGGACGTACTGAAAGAAACCACTTCCACTTCAGCTGGGTCGGCCAGGAAGCTATCTTCTTTGTCACCAAAGCGGAATCTTCCTGGGAATTTCACTGAAAGGCACCCGTTTGGGTGAATATGGATAATTTTCCCAGTAGCCCATGTACCCCTTTTTCGGGGCCATTCAAATCGAGGACTGAAAATCTTGGCTTTAAGCCGCACGAATTGGCCCACATGATAAGGTTCCGCCATCCGGAGCTCCGAATGGTTACCATTCCATAGAGTTTCCAACCCGATGAATCCAACGGCTACAGTTCCATCACGGTGTATAGAATGAAGAATCCCTACTGGTGAATGCTGCTTCTGTTCTTCCCTGAGACGCACCCATTCTCCAGCTGCAAAGCCGTGGGTGATCCGCTCCAAGGCGGATGCCCGCAGTCTTAGTGGATCGTGGATTCCATGGACCTTCACCAGGACAAAGCCATCTCGACCATCACTGCCTTCCACGCCGACGACTTTTCCCTCGGGAACAAGCATATTATCAATTTTGTATGAGTTTGGAGCCTTTCTAGACCGCACAGTGTCACCCTCTTGGAGGCTACCCTTGGAAAGAAACCACTCTGTATAATGCTGGTTTATCCTGCCACCATTGATTTTACTCCCTAAAACACGGGACGTTTCCTCATTCATAACTGCATCCTGTGAGCTGCAATTAGTTTCAAGTCAAAACAGATGTAAGGATCAGTCATCTCTATTCAACAAGGATCACTAAACGAAAGATTGGATGCAGACATGACATTGCAGAAGCTGATAACAAATTTTCTCTAGAAAAACCACTCGCTTTGGAGGCTCTAACACCAAAAGCATGGGTGAATGTGATGTTAAATCATTGTGGACGGGCTCAAGGGGCCACCAAGAGGTCTCTTGGACTAGCCTTAGTCCCCAGGAACCTTAAAAACTCAATCAGCCACCACTGGACGGGTTCAATCGAAAGGCTACAACCCACGAAAACGGGACATCTGCGACTTCCCGAGGCAAAGTGATTATTTTCAAATGGCGAAATATCCCAATGGAGGCGGCCCTTGGGTTGGTTATGGGTTCCCAATATCCTTTGATGAGTTTTACTAGCCACCACTATTAAGCCTCCAAAACCAAAACTGAAACTATACGTGAATACCATGATAAGGTGTTGGAAAAGGCCTTGAGGAGGGACCACGGGGTCTCTTAGCTCAGTCTTAGTTCCTGAAAACATCGGTGTTGAAAAACTCAACCGGCCTCGGAAGGTCTTAATCTAAAGGCTATAATCCACGATACTACATACAGGACATCATCTTGGCACGAATGAGATTATTTATAACAAAATTTTGACAAGGAGCCTTATGTGGCGCGAGAGGACCCTTGGGTTATGATAAGTCGTTGTGGGGCCTCGAGGGCCACCATGAGTTTTCTTGGGTCGTTCTTAGTCCCCAGGAACCTTGGTGAAAAACTCAACCAACCACCAGAAAAATTCATTCCCAAGGCTATAACGTATGAAAACAGAGCATGAGGGATGTCCTGAGACGAAGGTGGTTCTTTCAAACAATAATAGACGGGTACTCCAGAGGGAGCATGGGAGGCATTCGAGGTCAGTTATTGGGTACCCAATAAGCTTTGATGACTCTTTATTTCACCATTTTAAAGCTCCAACACAGAAATCATAGATTACAATGTTGGGGCATTAAGGAAACCTCAATATTGAAAAACACGATTGGTCCAAGGATGGGTCCAATTAGAAGGCTAAACAAAGCATATGGAACATTTGAAGACAAAGGTGGTTAACTTTTAAACAAATTAGACGACATCCTTCATGGGACGTGAGAGAAGCCCTTGGGCTGAAAACTGGGTCCGTAAATGCTTTTAGGGACTCTTTACTAGTCACCCACTTCGCAGGCTCCAACACTGAATTCATGGGTGAATATGAAGTAAGTTAATGTGAAAGGCGTGAAGGGGGTACCGGGAGGTCTCTTGGGTTGGCCTTAGTCCCTATGAACCTTGGTGTTGAAACATTTAACTAGTCCCGGGATGGATCTGACTCGAAGTCTGTAACGAGGCATACGGGATGTCCCAGAACGAAGGTGGTTATTTTTGAATGATTTTGGACAGGGACTCTCAAGGGGTGTGGGAGGACCTTGGGGTTGGCTAGGGCATTTGCATGACAAAGGAGCAAAGGAAAGAGCCATATGCTCATATATTTATTTTGCAGTACAAAGGCAAAGAGAACTAACCTTGTAAATGCCTGCATGATGTCTGTCATCAGAGGACGATTTCGGAAGTCAAACTCAAAGCAACCATAAAGAACACTCTCAACTGCAGGAGGAAGGCCACTTGGTATCTGTGGTTTTTCTTGATTGTGAACAACTGACTGGTAAATTTGCTGGATTGATCTCCCACACCAAGGCTGAATACCTGTCAACATCTCCAAGATACTGCACCCAAATCCCCATGAGTCACTCTCCAAGGCCAGTGGACCTCTTACTTCTGGCTCCCACTGTTCTGGAGCCATGTAATTTGGAGTTCCTACTGTGTGAGATATATCAGAATTTGGCAACGATATTCCAGTAAGAAGATAAGGAGCTCCAAATTCTCCCAATACTGCTTGATCATTCTCATCCAGAAGAAAGTTAGATGGCTTTAGGTTGAGAACTAGAACCCCTTGGGAGTGCAATTCCATGATCGCTTGAGCGAGGCTAATGCCATACCTATGGACATAACAAACAATTACAATAAACACTAGAGTTGAAAACATTGTCATAATCTTAATATATAGACAGATCAAGATCAGATGAAAAAGCGAAATGGGGAGCAGTTGGTAGTATTCACTGTCTACCTTGCACCTATATTACCTCAGCACATCTGGCAGTAGAAGTTTCCCTCCTTTGCAATAAGCCATCTTGTCCCCGACCGATCCTTCATAGAATTTCATGATGATGCTTATCTATTGGGTGACAATCAGATTACGGTTAAGCAACAAGAAGACCCAACATAGGCATATAGAGTATTAAATTCTTGTAACATTGATGTTTCTTATTCTATTATCACCTTCGCATTTATAACTGAAATTCCATGCAGCCAACAAACACCTTTCAATGCCTGAAACTTGGGAAAGATATGAGTAAATTTGTCCAAAATGGCCTTCATGCTATCTTCCTTCACCGAATTCAACATCTTTATTGCCACTTCATGATATTCATCATAATCTTGAGCTGACATGTGTTGTGTTGCCAACCAAACATCACCAAAAGGGCCCCTCCCAATCCGGTGCCTGAGTCGCAACGATGAGGGATCAATCCATGGGTTAGTTTCATTTGGCGTCACAGTAACAGTCTTCATGTTATCTGCATCTCCTTCATACATCACAAACTCAAACGGTGCAGGTTGTTTTGATACAAGTTGATCTGCCATTTCCTGAAAGATCAGAGATCATAACACAACTCATTATTTGATGGGTCAACTAGTAGCCACTTACTGAAAAATAAGCAATGATGCAACAATAACGAAACAGCAACTCAGTAGCACGTGGAGTGGTTACAAAAAGGCAAAACCAAACAACTTGAACCTACTAGGTGTAGTAGTTACACAGGTCCTTCCGTCATCAAAAAAGCTAACAGCATCCATGAATGGAAGCTTACATTAAATTCTACACTAGCTGGCTGTAATGCCCAACATAATCCCTCTCTGACGAGTTCCGGAGAGAACAACAAAAGGAAGTCGACAGAATACTATAATCTTCACAACCAAAGATTACACAGAGATATTTTGAGTTGTTTGCTTGATAGGGTTAAGGAGACCTCCAATCCATATCCGAAGTGATTAAGAAGAGGAACAATTGAGAGGATTTTCACTCCTTATTGGTTTGAAAGTTCCTTTTGTGTTCATGATGTAAAGCTAGCATACAAGAGAAACTATGAACCATAGACCACAAAAAGGAAAGTTCATGTGGAGCATTCTGCTTCAGTCACTCTAATCCCATGACAAATCAATCCTGGTTGCAAATAATTAACAGGAAAAAAAAGGCTATGATTTAACAGTTTACTTAGTTCATATGTTCCAAAGCTATCACTTTCCGTTCAATTCATCAATTTTCATCTAGTCTCAACGGAATTATAAATTAGGATACGACATTCAAAACTTAGCAAGGCAGTAAAGATCAAATTATCACAAATAAACACAAACCCATGAATCAATAACGGGAAAATTGGCAAACCCAGTTGCTCATAGTATAAGATTCATCAAAACAATAGATACCCAGAACAAAGAAAGTAGCAAATGAGGGAGAAAACTCACCGGAACCGACAACGAGTAACTCAGGGAAGAGAGAGAGAAGAGGAAGTGATAGACGTCGGCAAATGAACAGGAGGAAATTTGCACTGAAACTACAGAGAAAGTTGGGAAAAGCGTCAACTACAAGTAAAAATCATGTGAGAAGAAGAAGAGTGAAGAAATGAAATTCGCTGGACAATCCTCAATTGATGGAATCCACCTGAAAACGGAAGAAAATCATGTTAGTTAATTACTCCCTTGAGTTCCATCGTTCACAAATTTGACTATAAACTTTTT
>BSSO01002978.1:0-17691 GCA_030267885.1 Mesembryanthemum crystallinum
TTACACAACTGTTAGGTATTTGACAAACACTCCTCTTATAAATTTGAAGAATTTTTTTTTGGAGGTCTGACAATGGTGGGTGGATCGATTTATAAGGGAAATGCCTGTCAAATACTTTGTCTTTGTTGTAATTAAGGCAAGTAAGGGTATATCAGTCATTTTACAGTGCCCCTATACATTAACTAAGTCAAATAGTAAAAAAAAACCCTAACGAAAAGGAGTTCCGTCAATCATTAGGTTACAGAAAACGTTAAAGTCAAAGTTCAGGGGTACCACTGGCATTATTGGAAAAGCGTGGACACCACTGGCATTAGGCCAAAGTTCAGGGGTACCATAGGAAATTTCCGGTTTTTTTTTTTTTTAACTCGTGGCTTGGTCAACGTCTGTGGAGCGTTTTACAAGCGAAAAGGTCACGCTACACGGTTTTTTGTGGTTTAATGGCTATTTGTGGCTAGGTGTTTTGTGGTGTTTATCGAAGGGTGGGATGGGATTTTGTGGCTCTGATACCAAATTGATATGAATAAAGTACCAAAACACGTCGAAGGGTGTGAACCTTAAGTTTCTAATGACAATCGTTCTTAACTTAGAGGGTTCCAACTCACAAAAGAGTCAAGGTCTAGTCCTAAAATCTCGGATTCATAACTAATGACTAAAGAGAATTAAAGTTCCCGAAACTATAACACTCAAATAAGAGAATAATCCCAAGTTTAATTCATTCAAGTCTATGTATTATTAATCAATGAAAGCACTTTTATATAGGCAATTACATGTCTTGAAATATAGGAATCCTAATCCTAATCTAACTACCTTAGCTAGTAATTAACTAGACTAAGAAAACAACTTCCTTAGCTTGGGAAACAATCCACCCAATTTAAGGAAATAAGGAAACTAGGAAATAACAAACTAACAAAATTTCCTAAAAATTAAGGAAACTAGAAATAAGCAAACATGGTCTTCACTCCGTTGAATTGGCATGGGCCAAAGACGAGCATGGGCTACTAGAGTGAGCCTTGTTGAGGAAGCCAGGCTTGAGACCCGTGTTGCTGGCGCACAGTCGGGCGCATGGTCTGGCTTTGACCGTGTGCTGCTAGGCTGGCCGTCTGTGGCTGGTCGTTTGGCATGTGGGCTTGAGCACTTCACTTGATCTTCCTTCTAGTTTAACTAGTTCTAATTAATTAAAATAAATCTAAGGCTTTATATATTCTAGCCTTTACATTATTCCTAATAACATGAAATTAAAATGAAAGCAATAAAGATAAATAATGGTTTTAAATTAAGGACCTATTAATCCTCATTAATGACCCATGCGATTAAATTGACGAATGAGCTCACACTTGGGCCACCAATAAAAGTGGCGCTCTTAATATGATAAGTTGGAGTGATAATGAGTGCTCCCGCATCAAATTGATGTGAGTAAAGTACCAAAACACGTCGAAGGGTGTGAACATTAAGTTTCTAACGTTGTTCCTAACTTGGAGGGTTACAACTCACAAAAGAGTCAAGTTCTAGTCCCAGAATTCTGGATTCTTAACTAATGACCAAAGAGAATTAAAGTTCTAGTGACTATAACACTCAAATAAGAGAATAGTCTCAAATTTAACTGATTCAGGTCTATGTATTATTGATCAATGAAGGGGCCTTTATATAGGCAATTACATGGCTTGAAATATAGGAATCCTAATCCTAATAATCTAATTACCTTAGCTATTAACTAGACTAAGAAAACAACTTCCTTAGCTTGGGAAACAATCCACCCAATTTAAAGAAACTAGGAAATAACAAACTAACAAACTTTCCTAAAAATTAAGGAAACTAGAAATAAACAAACTTGGTCTTCACTCCATTGAACCGGCATGGGCCAAAGACGAGCATGGGCTATTGGAGTGAGCCTTGTTGAGGAAGCCGGGCTTGAGGCCCGTGTTGCTGGCACACGGTCTGGCGCACAGTCTGGCTTAGGCCGTGTGCTACTGGGCCGGGCGTGTGTGGCTGGTCGTTTGGCATGTGGGCTTGAGCACTTCACTTGATCTTCCTTCTAGTTTAACTATCTTCCTTCTATTTTAACTAGTTTAAATTAATTAAAATAAATCTAAGGCTTTATATAATTTACATTATTACTAATAACATGAAATTAAAATGAAAGGAATAAAGATAAATAATGGGTTTTAAATTAAGGACCCATAAATCCTCATAGTGACTCATGTGATTAAATTGACGAATGGGCTCACACTTGGGCCACCAATAAAAGTGGAGCTATTAATTGGATAAATTGGAGTAATAATGAGTGCTCCCGCATCATTACCACCAAAAGTGTTGAGGTAATCCTTGTAAAGTTGTCACCGCCTGGGTGAACAGAGTAAGGAGTTTTGTGCACTTTCACTCAAGATATTCTTTTTGATCTCTGGATCATTAGGCACACACACGCGACCTCGTAAACGTAAAACTCCATCGTCTCCAGTCACAAAATCCTCCTAGCGTCCTTCATCTCGGTGTCTAAAATTCTATCTAACTTAAGATCTCCATGTTGATTAGCCTTGATCTCCTCCATGAGACTTGGCTTGATGGATAGGTTACTTAAACAACCATTCATTCCACCTAGAGGTATAACCTCGATCTCTAACTTCCTAAATTCCTTCAAAAACTCGTTTAGGATGGCAAAAGCACAATTTAGCTTATGAGCCGACTTTCGACTTAACGCATCGGCCACTACATTGGCTTTACTTTAATGGTATTGGATAACCAAATCGTAGTCCTTTAAAATTTCTAACCAACGTCTCTGATGCATATTCAATTCACATTGGGTGAAAATATAATTTAGACTTTTGTGATCGGTGAATATCTTACACGTCACGCCATACAGATAGTGTCGCTAGATCTTCAATGCAAACACTACTGCAGCGAGTTCCAAATCGTGCGTTGGGTAATTCTGCTCGTAAGGCTTGATCTCTCTAGAGGCATAGGAAACTACTTTGCCATGTTGCATAAGCACACAACCTAATCCATTCTTCGAGTATCCTTCCATTCCTTTCGGCAAGGTTAGCACTGACCCTATAGTCAAACGGCGCTTCAACTATTAAGGGCTTCAGTGCACTTCAGAGTCCATTCGAACATATTCTTCTTCTTCATGAGATTCGTCATTGGTTGGGCAATTTTGGAGAAATCCTTGACAAAACGTCGGTAGAATCCTATGAGACCTAAGAAACTACGGACTTCGGTGACGTTCTTTGGCTTCGACCAATTAGTAATGG
This sequence comes from Mesembryanthemum crystallinum, assembly GCA_030267885.1. NCBI lineage: Eukaryota > Viridiplantae > Streptophyta > Magnoliopsida > Caryophyllales > Aizoaceae > Mesembryanthemum > Mesembryanthemum crystallinum. The sequence goes on from BSSO01002978.1 coordinate 3,246, forward strand.
AACGAATCTTCTGATCTAGATCCACAGAGACTCCATCCTTGGTGACCACATGTCCAAGGAAAGTAAAGCGGTCTAGCCAAAATTCACACTTCGAAAGTTTGGCGTAGAGATGGTGTCTTTTCACGATGTCAAGCGTCAAGCATATATGCTCTGCGTGTTCTTCGAGTAAACGAGGATGTCGTCTATGAAAACTACAACGAATCGATTTAGGTTGGGTTGAAACGTTCGGTTCATCAAATCCATGAACTTTGCTGGTGCGTTGGTTAACCCAAATGGCATAACCGTGAACTCATAGTGTCCATATCTCGTACGGAACGCGGTCTTCTCGATATCCGAATTAGCAATCCTCAGCCAATGGTATCCATATCGAAGGTCAATCTTAGAAAATACAACTGCTCCCTTCAGCTGGTTGAAAAGGTCATCTATTATAGACAGAGGGTAGTGATTCTTAATCGTGATCTTATTCAACTCTGGGTAGTCTATACACAACCTCATACTATCATCTTTCTTCCTTACAAACATCACAGGGCTCCCCATGGAGAAGCACTGGGTCGAATGTAGCCTTTCTCGAGTAACTCTTTGAGTTGTTTCTTCAGTTCCCGTAGCTCAGCTGGAGCCATCATATAGAGTGCTTTAGAAATTACTGCTGCCCCAAGCATTAAGTCTATAGTGAAGTCTATCACTCCTTGGGGTGGTATTCCTGGTATCTCATCCGGATATACGTCCATATATTCCGAAACTACGGGTAAATCTCTAGCGTCGACACGTTCTGTGAGACATCTCGTACATGGCAGAGATAAATGGTTTGTCCTTTCGTCGTGTACGCCGTATTCTTCATAATGATAGCACCTTAGCTTTAGGTTTCACCATGAAACCTTTGTAATAAATGCGTCTCCCCGTAGGTCCTCTAAGTGAGACTCTTTACTCGAAACACTCAATTCGAGCCCTATATTTGCTCAATCAATCCACTCCTAGTCAAATTTTTTCAAGTCGAATTCAACTAAATCTGTGGGTAAGTTACATCAAGCTATCTTGATAGGGCACTGCTCATATACTAAAGTACAGCTAACTACAGTCCCATCAGGTAAGGTTACGTTGGCTCTACGATTCCCGCTAGGTTTTAACCCGAGTTTTTCCCGCAAAAGTCGAAGATAGAAAAGACATAAAAGCACCATAATCAAATAGAACATAAGCAAGTTTAGAGTGCACGACAAATGTACCGGCAGCTACATCAGGATTTGCTTCAGCTTCTATTCGATCCATGACGTACACACGTCCATTGGCGACTCGGTTGTTGTTGTTGTTAGCTCCCCCAGCTGTTGCTCCAACCACTTTCTAGTTGTTTTAAGGGACGGGTGTGGTTAGTGCATTTGATTGCGCGTTCCCTTGGTTTGGGTTGTTATTCCCATTGTTCCCTCAGTAGTTTCCGCCTCCATTACGGTTACTACCTCCACGTTTCTATTGCCGCGGTTTTGATTATTTTCGCTGCTATTGGCTAGTCGGGTCCAGCATTCCGATGCTTTGTGGCCTGGCTTACCACACTCATAACAAGTTAGCACTTCTCCTGCACAATTCTTCCATGGGTGTACTCCCTTGCACCTCTGGCATGGCTGATTACGTCGGGCCTGGATAGCTTGCTTGCGTTCATTCAGCATCATGGACCCCTTGTTGTGGTTTCCACCACCTCCAGCATTGTTATTGGGGTGAGGCGCACCACCTTGGTGACCTCCCAACCTTGGTTTCTTGTCGGCATGATGGGACGTATTACCTCCGTCCCGCTTGTGCTTTCCTAGGGTTCTATCCTTCCTAGTCACTAAACGCTCTTGGTTAATGGCTTATCATAAGCCTCCTGAAAATTTGTGGCTTGACCACTCACAAAATGTTGAATGTCCTACATGAGACCATCCTCAAATTTAAAGACCTTATCGCGCTCTTCAGCCACTAAGGTAGGCGCGTAAACACGAAGCTCATTAAATTTAGCAGCATATTCTAACACAGTCATACTCCCTTGATGGAGATCTCTAAACTCTTAAAGCTTGGCCCTATGAAGGGATTAAGGGTAGAAACAATCTCTCAAGGCATCCTTAAACCTAGTTTAGTTAAATCCCAGTTTGGCTATAAGTCCATCCTTGACTCCAGTCCACCAATTATTCGCCTCCTCCTAGAGGTAATAGGCGACTGCTTTCTCTACTTTCTAGTTTTCAGCTCGACCAGTAACAACAAATAATTTCTGAAATTCCTTAGCCCAATTCTCTAGTTGAGTAGGTCGGCACCTCTAGAAAAGATAGGTGGTTTCAAGGCATCAAAGTCTTTGAAAAAACAGGCTTGCACATTTTGTGCGTTAGTCTAGGCTTCTTGATTCTGAACAGAAGTCTCTCTGAAGTTAGCGACGATTTCTTCAAGATGGTTAAGACGTGCAGCAAACATCGTGTAAGAAGAGAAGTGAAAAGGGTTCCTTTGATTCCTTCAGAACACATGGTGTTTCCACTATTAGAGTTAGCACTAAAGGACTCTAACCTCATCATGCCATAAAGCGTTCGTAAATATCATGTTCTCATACGTCTCTACGTTTTAAAAAAGAAACTACTTTGCCCGTCTAATAGGAATTCATGCATTAAAAGCATTAACAAGTCATTGGCATGAGAAGGCGATCATGCATTAGAAGCATTTAACAACTATTGGCCATGTGAAGGCAACCATGCATCTGAAGCATAAGGCATGTGAACCAATCAACATAGATTGTAATGAAATTCACTCTTATTCATGTAAAGGAATAACCATCCATTCACTTGATGTGCAACCACACTTAAACAAAAAGAATAAGTATTATGTCTTGGCTCAAAGGCCACACAAACCAAACCAATCACCATCGTGTAGCAAACACGATGTACAACTATCAAGGGTATGGCATACCATCCCATAAAGTAATCAAATAACAAAGTAATAGAATAATTATTCATGAAATCTAGAGAAAGAATATCCCTAGAGGTAGCATCCTGGAAATCATCAACGCTTCCCACGAGTTCTAGCTGAACTCAGGCCACCACTCCTGCGGAAGTCGTACCCTGGTAACGGGGAGGGGAATGGGAGGGACGTCTCACTCCTAGCACTCATGTCGCTTGGGGACTCCTGTCTCCTTGATGCCGCATGGAATTAGAGAAAACGAAAGAGAAAGAAAGAGAAAAAGGAGGGTCGTGCTCGGGCCGAGGTCGGCTACCCTTGGCCCTACATGGCCAAGCAACTCAGCTAGGGAGAGGGGAGAGGGAATTCTAGAGAGAGAAAGTGAAATACCTACTAGTATAAATGTATATATGAGGAGAATGAACTCGTTGGGCTCCTTATATAGGCATGGGCATTGGGGTTAACTAGGGCTTCCTAGTTGACCTAAGCCCAATCCTAATGGCCCACTACTCTCTAGTCCAACACTCATCAGAAGAAAATTGAGTTTTATAGCCCAAATCAATTAAAGTAAGGATTAAGGACTTTTAATCCAATAAAAATGATTTATTTTCTAATTAAATCCTTTGGATAAATAAACGATATAATTCTCTATTTATTTAGAGAATTAATTATGAGAATTTTAATATTTATTACTAAATCTCATAATTCAAATAATATGGATAATAATAATTAAAATGAAATTATTGTACAATCGAACAATGATAATTTCAAATAACCTTTTGAAATAATAATAAATAATTTAGAAATATTCGGGGTATCACACTGCCACCATAGACATGAATATAATCCTGAAAATTGGTCAGAGTGGAATAAAGATCTCCAAAAGGACAACTTCAGTTGATAACATAAAGGTAGTGAAAGTTAGAGACTCACAATATTATAAAATAGAAATTATAAAAGCATAAAACAAAGAACTTACAAGCCCAAGAGACTCACAAGATTATATAATAGAATTTGTAATAGCATAAAACGAAGAAATTACAAGCCCTAAATCTCAAACACATACGAGTCCAAACTCAATTTGACTATTATTGATAGGTAGCTAGCTAAAGTAGACTCAACTGTAAATCCAAATTGAAGCTGTGTTTAGAAGTAGCAGAGAAGAGAGCACTAGTGTCCATTTCCTGCAACCATGTATAATATTAAGTATGTGAATGCACAAAACAATGGGTTATTCAATGAAATAGAATCAAGTTCATTTATTCCAATAGTGAATGCAAGAACTAATAGGCTATTTCACAACTTCCAAGATTGCACAATGCTTATGCCAAAAAAAACCAAAATATATATCACTATCACATTAACAAAATGCCCCAAATTCATTGTGAATAATGCAAATTCATCCAAAATTTGATTCTCAAACAGGAATGTCAACAAAAAATGTCCCATTTTCGAGATACCCAGAAACCCTAGTCACTAAAACGTCCCCAACTCAAACAACACTTTAGCTTCATAAAAGAGTAATGAAATCAATACCTTAAATAAGACAGCCTACATCAATCAATTAACCTAAGAACCCTAAGAACATGAAAGAAATTTGTTATTTAAAGTACATATAAACAGATAGAGTGTAGATGTTTTGAACCAGAATATATAAACCCTAATCAATTAGATAGTGAGAGAGAGAAAGAAAGGATGAGAAGATTTACCAGATAAGGTGCCCGGAAGTAGGTGCTACTGATTGCATCGTCAATCACTCGGCACACCACCGCTAGTCTACCGCAATACCGCCGCTAGCCTTCACAAAGATCCACTGGCCGAAAACCTAACTAGATTCCCTAACCACTTCTAGACTTTGTGATTTCCCACCGGCCCAAAAACCCTAACCACGGGCTGAAAACCCAAGTGGCGAACGCAGGCTGAGATAAAGAGAAGAGAGAGGAGAGAGGAGATGGTCTCTCTGAGTGCGGAACAGGAATAAGGGGAGGAGAGAGATCGGGAAAGAAAATAGGGTGCCTCCACTTTTTCACAAAATAAAAAATTTATATATAAAAAATTATTTAAAAAAAACAGACGTCGAAAAGAAGTTTATTCCGTTTTTTTTCTTTCTAAAACCGACTTTAATAAACATTTATTACGTCGATTCTTTGAAAACTGACGTAAAAACATTTTCTTTAATTACAAAAATGCCACCACCTTATTTTTTACATCAGTTTTTGGAAAATCGACGTTATATACATGATGTAGAATCTCATTTTTGTAGTAGTATATATCCATCTCTTTATCAATTTTGAATATTTATATGCGAGGCCCACCCGTCCTACCTATCAACTCCCCTCGCATATAATGCCTATGAAACAAATTAGACAAATATTAAGGGTCTGTTCTTTACATCTGGTTTTTGGAGTGTTAGAGTCGAAATTTGTTGGAAGCTGAGAGAACTACCAATGGGTGAACTATCTATTAGTTCTATTTGGTAATCTCTCTCTTCCACATCATCTCCCACCATCTACTTAATCCATTTCATAATTATCACCCCCAATGGAGAATTATCTATTGGTTCTATTCTACTTTTCAAAATTGTTAATTAATTAGGTTAATAAAATCATTTAATTATTTTCTAATAATTATTATAGCAAAATCGTACTTCCCTAATACTAGTAATATATGAGTATTTTTTTTTTTTTTTGAGATTTTCGAAAGAAATAAGGAGAAAGAAAAAATTATGAGAAGTGTAAAAATATATCAAAATGGATCTCTATTTGTGCAGGAAAAAAATAGAGTCGTTGGTGATTTTTATTTATTTTTATGATTTTTCTTTTAAAAGGCCTCAAAACGGATTTGTTTTTAGTTTTGAATTAACGCGGGACACGTGTCAACCATCACTGGATAATGAGGTTGATTCAATTGGGAGAGAACTAGCTCTATCCATAGGAATTGGATCCTCTCCAGTTAACTGGATGGTCCAGTGCATTAGTTGTGAGGGAGAAAAAGATGATGAGGGCTGGGTCCTACCTCTCCATCCCCTCACATCCAATGTACTAAATTGTCCAGTTAACTGGAGATGATCTTTTTCCCTCTCCATAGAGCTATTGGGCAATTGGATCAATTGGTGATCCAATATTGAGTCTCCATTGGAGACAAGATATTGGATCAATTCCAATTGCTAGTACTCTGATAGAGGTTGCTGGAACTTTTTGCCAATTGTTGGAGTTTGTTGGAAGTTGTTGGGGTTTGCTAAAAAATACCGCTGGAATTGACGATTTTTATGACTTTGGAGTTTGGTAGGAGTTGCTGGAACTTACACTAATTATTGAAATTTGTTGAAGGTTTATGGAATTTGCTGAAAAATGCCGAGTTCCAGTAAAACCAAGACCAAAAGAATAGACACTAAGTATTGGTTCATCTTACTCAAGTTTTTGATAATTCGAGACCCAACATTTCCGCACTATAAGGGCATCCACATCAAGGTTGAAGGGAGAGGTTTATAATTTTGATCCCACCTTCAACCTTTAATGGAGGATGAGGTTGAAGGGAGGTTGGGGTTTATGGGTTGAGGATTGTAAACTTAGTTGAAGGGAATTAAAATAAAAATAAAAAATAGGCTTATTTCACCATAATGCTTTTTTGGGGTTTAGTTGGGATTTGTGGTCCCACTATAAAGCTGTTTTGGGGTTTATTTCAATAGGATGGTAAGGTTTATGGGAGAAGAGGTTTATGAGATGGTGAGATGGCATGACACAAACCTTCTTATAAACCTCTCTCAATGCGGATGCCCTAAGGTGTTGCAAGGTTGCCATTGATGAGGTTATTAAATTGAGGGTTTCTTTTCTCCTGGGTCTTCTTTTAACTGCAACGAACTAAAACTACGGTTAAGCTGTATGGTGAATATTATATTAGTGGGAAAATGCAGTCAACTTGAGAGGAGGAATCGGTGCAGTGTTCACTTTTTCCCCGTCCTTTTGTTTTGGTAAGATGGGCAAAAGTTATTACTACTAGCTGTAGGCTAAAAAAATAAAAAATTGAAAAAAAAAAATAGAATCGCTGAGCTCACGCACTCACACACTCTCACTTTAAGGATAAAGATAATTTTTTATTTTTTATTTTTTGGTTTGAACCGTAGGTTGACCCTGATCTTTTGGGCCAAGACTATCCCTATTTGTACGAGGGATAAAGCGCTCCCAGCAAGCAATTTCTCCGTTCACAAGATTTGAATACTCGACCTTGCTTAAGGGATGAGAGTGTCGAACCACTTACACCAACTACTTATCGGTAACAGACAAAGATTTTTTTGAACACATTAAAGAAACATTATAGTAGCAACCCAATACATAATTATATCCAAACACATGGTGTACCAGATAGAAAGAAGAAAGAGAAGGGGGGCTACTAAGGATAGATAGATAGCCTATAGCCTAAAGCCTAGCAAATTAAAATTCAATTGTTAAGAGAAAAAGAAAAAGGTGAGTACAGAGAAGCACATGGTTGAAATAAAAAAGGCAAAGGTTGGGCAAGAAAAAAGGGATCCCCTTTTTTTCTCTCTAGATCTCTTTTTGCTTTTTTGCTTCGAGTCATGAAAGTTAACAGCCCCTCAATATCCTTTCAAACTCCAACCTCTGTCTCTGCTCATATTCATTTCTGCTGCTTCGACCTAAAAATGCTACTCTCTCTCTCTGCTCTCCCTATCCCACTGATTCCAATGAAAGTTTTAAGAGAGAGAGAAGTTTTTGTTTGTGTGTGACTGAGAGCGACCACTGAAACTGTCATTAACCGGGTTACAAGTATTGGCACTGAAAAACATGGCGTCTTTCATCTCTATTCGCATTTAAAAGGACCATCAGAAGAGGAGGTGAGGTGGGGAAGAAAAAGAAACCAGTGAATAAAGCTTTCTATCTCTGATCTGTCATATAGTAAATGAATGAATGAAATGAATTAATTACTACTACTACTTAGTATATATAAGTGGAGTATTTTATTTGAGGAAAGGTCAAGTCACCTCACCCCCTTCTCCACGTTTGTTTCTGACCAACATCCCCCAACAAAGATTGATTTCTGAATAGTCCATATAGATTGTGAGGTTTTCATAACCCAAAGATTAATTAATGGAGGTACTAAGTAGTAGTACCAAAATAAATATACTTATATGAGATTTTAACAAATCTGACATATAGTGATAAAAGAAAATATTTAAAATTATAAATTGATTCATGTAAGTGTTTAGGTACTTTCATTTTTTATTTTTTTTTTTACCAAAATTGAATGTTTATTATTGTAAATAAAGAAACTGCTCGTTGAAAAAACATTAGAAAAAAACATTCAATCTACAGTAGGGAAACCAAAATCCGGCCAAGACAATAGATTTTGTTATTATTATAACTTATGGGTTTCATCGAATTAATGAACAAATAAAATAAACAACCACTCCCCACCTCACACCCGATTAGAAAAGGGGAAAGGAAAAAAAAAAAAGACCACAAAGCTAAATAAGACATGTATTAATACTACTATTAATCACATACTACTATCAAAAACAGTAGTTGATCATCGTCTAAGAAGGCACAGTCAGTATTATTAATTTCATTGCCGATTATCGTCTTGATCAACCTGGCTTTCGGCAAGAGAGCTATTCTGATCCTCGAGCTGATGAGCACAAGACGACGTCGTTGCAGCTGCTGCTGCGGCGTGGAAGTGCTGTTTACAAGCATGGCAGGTGATTTGAAGGAGGGTGGAGCTAATTTGCTTCATAGCATGCTCCTTGAGTGCCTGCGCTTTGTCTAACTCGGTTTGCGCCTGTTGCCGAATGCGTTTGGCGTTTGCGAATTCTCTCTCGGCCAGCTCAATCTGGCGCTTGGCTTCTCTCCTTGCTTGCTCTGCGTACCCCTTTTCTGCCATTGCCAGCCTCAGCTGCTCGTTCGCTTGTTCCTTGAGTGACGATGCAGCCTGCTGGTTCGAGGGGCTCGACACTTTGTTGTAGCTGCTGTTGTTGTTGCTGTTGTTGTTGTTGTTGTTGTTGTTGTTGTTCGAGTTCATCTCGTTATTGTTGTTGCTGTGGTGATTGTGGTTGTTGGTCTTCTCGCCAATGTCAGACGACCCAATGGAGAGCTGGAGGTGGGTGGATTGGCTCTCATGATCCGCTGCTTTAGGAGAGACCGAGAGCTGGAGCTCTAAATTGTGGTTCTCCGTAAACGGCCTGGCCATGGTCAGCCCAGTTGTAGTAGTAGTACTTGTCCAAGCAGCAGTTCCCGCACTAACATTTGTTGTCGTGTCGTTGGATGGGCTCGAGCTCGAAGCAGCCCGGGAAAAGCATACCCCTGGCTGTTGCGGGTGTGGCACGGGCTGGTGGTGATCAGCCGGACGGAGACGGCCCATGTTACACGCGTCTTGGTGTTCAATGAAGCTCTCCACTCTATATAATTTGTTTCGAAAACGAAACAACAAAGACGAGACAACAACGTCGAATGAGTCAAAATGCAAAATGATCCGAGTAAGAATAGATGTTCACAAAAGTAGAGCAAAGTGCGTGGCCGTTTCAATAGGAAGCTTCATTGATGTTTGTCTTTATAGAAAGAGGATAAACTAGTGAAGACAAAGAGCTAAAAAGCGAGGATTGCTACTGATCATGATGATATACAATAACATGACATGTAGGGATAAACCCACCTCTAACATGATGAATATTGATGATAATGATAAGCTATACCAAAATTGAATTTATCTCGCTCCCCAGTAGACATCTATCCTCGTTAAATCATTAAACAGAATTCTTTATTTTTGATCTCTTGATTTAGGCAGCAACATTAAAACATTATACTTTGGTTAGCTAGAAGATCAGGGGGGAAAAAAAAAAAAAAATTACCCAATGGGCAACTTTCCTCGGGGAAGTAAGCGTTTCTAATACTAGTAGCACTAATGGTCGGAATAGTATAGGCTCCATTACCTAAACAGATGATCAAATTCATATAAAATACTAGTATATCAAACTATATTATACTACTCCGACTTAATTAGTTGACAGTTATTATTCCTATTTGTTAATCTATCAAAGTCAAGTCAAAACACCTACTAGAATCGAAAACAAACTTAAAAAATGGTTTAAATTCTTATCCATTGGAAATATAAGTATCGATTGGGCCTCCAATTATCAGCTTAAGCACTTGCGTTTAGTACCTGGAGAAGACACGGCCGCAGTCACAGGAGTGGCCGCGAGTGCCACAGGTTTTGAGATGCGCCTTATAATCGGACTGGACAGCGTAGGCCTTGGAGCACTTGTCGCAGACCCATTGCTTGTGGTTGCTGTGCTTTCGTCGGAAGTGTTTTTTGATGCCGACGAGGTCGCCAAGTGCATGGCAAGGGTCATGGTGAAGGCAGGTGGGTTCTGGGCACACAAACACCCGCTTTCTCACCACTGGATTCTCTCTCTTCAACAGCTTCCACGGCACCTTGTGCCGCCTCCGGTGCATCTGCAGGTTCTGGTCCCTTTGGAACCCTTGATTGCAGATCTCGCACACGTACCGATCCGATTCCAGCAGCGTCTTGGGCGACAACGACACGACTTCCGCATCCGGATCTACCAACACAAATGGGGAGTAATTAAACACAACTACTACTATTATTATTACGAGATAAAATGATTGATTGGGCCTCCAACCATCCGCTTATTATATATCATACCTGGGGTTCCCGCGGGTCGCCTTTTGCGCTTGCTGCTACTGCCGTTCTCCGGTGGGCTGCTGTTGAACTGCTCCGAAGAAGGAGCTGAAGAGGATGAGGACCCGCCTAACATTTGGGGGTTAGGGAAGATGTTTATTTCCCTTTTTTGTGTTTTTTAGGTACTGTATTGTTCTTCTTCTTCCTATCAAGGGTTTTGTTAGTGTAATGTGCAAAGAAGTTAAGGTAGAGGTTAAGAACAACTCTTTATCTCAACCTTTGTTTTGATTATTGTCTTGGCCTCTAAAGTGTAATAATTACTACAGTGTGTTTCACTTGGGAGAGATTTGGGTTGGAGAGAGAAAGGAGAAGAAGAGGAGAACATGAAGAGAAGGAAAAGGCACCATCTTTTGGTTCCCAGCTTTCTTGCCTTGCTTTATCTTTTAAAATATGGCTTTCAGCTTTTCAATAAGCCCTTTTTATTAATTTTTTTGATTAATTTTTTTTACCTTTTCTTTGTTTTCTCTAACCCTCATCTTCATCAGCTACTTGTTGGTGAGTCTTGTTAATAAACTGCTCCAAAAGCTAAAGGGGATACTACTGTACTGTAGTTGTGTGTGTATGTGTGTCTGAGCTGATGAGAGAGGAGGGGTGGGGGCACCCAGCAGGGGGAGGAGTGAGAAAGAAGAGAGAGACTAGGAAAAGCAGGCAGATCCAACCACGTTGGTTGAAATTGAACCCACAACTCGCAACTAGACACAAAAGAAAAACATCCCCACAACCAAACAAAAAACCTCATCATAGCACCACTGTAAATTTGCATGCACAAAGTACCAAGTTTTCTTGCACCTACTTAACACTATACATCACTTCATAAGATTTTTACAATTCTATGAATATATTTAGGACGTTGATACCTGTATTATGAGAAGATAGAAATGTATATCTTGTGGCTGAATTGGAATTAAGGAGGAGCTGACCATTAGTCAAAGATATATTGGTGTGACGCGGCTGTAGTAAAAATATTCAAGACCAGTTATATTTCATTGCTTATATTCTTAAAAAAAAAAAAAAACAAAAAAAAAAAAGTGTTGTCGTTTTATATATATTGTCATTCGTTAAAACATGTGTTTTAAAATTAGGGTATCTGTTATAAATTCGTTCAGTTGAGAAATTCATTCGAAAATATTCGTACTTATTATAGAGGTTCGTAAAACAAGATAGGTGAAGAGTCGAGTTGATTGAAGCAAAATCGATAACAAAATCACTTATCTATTCTCGAGGTCTCAATTGTCAATTTGTCGAGTCATCAATTATATCCTAATTGAATGAGGTATTCCCTAATCTTTGGGTAGTGACAATGTAATATAGTTAACACGCACCAAATCGAAATTTGTGGTAAGAGGATAGGTATTGCATTGTAATATTTTGTACTTATTTAGTTGGGTTTAAGAATGTGAAATTATGTTTATCCTTTCCGATTATGTGAAATAAAAATCGAAATTTTGATTGTAATCGATATAGATTCATAGTTGAAATGTTCATGGATTGATATGAAGATGGAGGGTTTAAAGTCATATCATTGGCAGTGTTCTAACACATTAATATGTTAAATTCTTCTACATTCTAAAATGATAGTAATAATTGTAAAGCGAATATGAAAGAAGGTAATTATTTTTCCTTTTTTTTGGTAAAATGATATGTATATTTCATTCCACCAAAACTGATAGGATTTTTTGAATCACTAAACTTACACTGTTATACATTCATTCCTTCTCAACCCTCATTAGGTTCAAACTAAAACTTTGAGACTGAAACAAATAAAATTGTGACATTGTGCTCTTTAAACCTCGATTTCGAAGCGTTAGATTGAGGAGAAAAAGTTGCTTCATATTGTTTTAGATAAAAGATATTACTGACAACAAATGTTTACTTCCAATATAATTGATCCTTTATCTTGTGTTGCTATTTGCTTCATTTCGATGTTTGATCCTAATTGAAGCTAATATTTCAGTATTATGACAACATGCTCAAATTAGGGTTTACATTGTTAAAGAGCCCGACAAGATTACGAGTCAGATAAGTATTTGTATCCTTCATTTAGTGATCATTTCAACCACAACAACAACAGCAACAACCCAATAATAATCCTATCAAGGGTTGTAGTCATTATTTTGATTCAGTATAATATTGTTTTTCTAAAATCTCTAGATCTTCTCTAAAACCTTGGTTTTAGCATTTTTATAATAAAATTATATTATCGATATTTATGGTTCTGTAGACACCCTAATCGGTGTCTCATTAGTTATCACCCCGCCTAATGACGATAACAATAGCCGACTTGAAGATGATGAACACCTAAGGCAACATCTCATCCTTGGCTCTTTTCTCATAAATTTTCCTCCCATGTTGTAACCCTTACTCTAAGCTTTTCGAAACTTCAAACGGATCCCAAATCGGAGTTTCGGATCAAAGTTATGTCATTTCGAATTTTTCGGCCCAAAATCGAGCTTAGAACGGCCCAATGGGTCCACGACCCGGCCTGGAACTTACTGGAAAAGCCCGAAAATTACTTCAAATCATTTCATATGTCTGAAAAGGGTTTAGCGCATGTTTAAGCTCACGTTGAGGACCGGCCACCGGTTTCTAGGCGTCATCGCCGAGCACGGAGATACCACGTGAAAGCGCGGAGCTCAGCGTTAAACCGCTGAGGCTGAGTGGTTTGGTGCTTAGCTCAGTGCTTAGACATTGAGCTTCCGCATTGACACGCGGAGCTCGGCACTCCACTGGCGCGTGTCAGATCCCTTTTACGCCGGGAATACTTAATGACGAAGGTTTATGCTCGCTAAATACCCTCTCCCAACTTAATTTCAAGAGGGGGGGGGGGGGACGGAATAATTGAAGAGCTATCCCAAGGGATCATTACACCCAAATGCCATTAGAGAGAGCTTAAGTAAGGTTACTATGCCCAATTAGAGAGAGAGAGAGAGAGAGAGAGAGAGAGAGAGAGAGAGAGAGAGAGAGATTAAAATCCATCTCCAACTTCATCCTCCTTCAACCTCATTCAACCAAATCCATCTCCATCTTCATCCACTTTACCACCTCAACCACATTCATCTCACCTTCATCCAAATCTCCATCCAAACACAAACCCAGGCATCACAAATCAAACACAAACACTAGTCAAGCACACAAGCTCAAGCACTCATCATCATCCTCCAAGGATCAAGATCTTGCTGAGATCATACTCAACCCAAAGGTGTTGTAATCTGAGGAGCTATCCCGAGGGCACACTAATTTGGTGGCAATCTTTCCTAGTCTCGTTCTTAGTTTCTTTTTCTATGTAGTTTTTATTTTGACATAATCTCGTTCTTATCATGATTAGCTTCTAAATAATATTCATCATGTGATTTGTTGGCTTGATTCCTTGTCTTGAGACTCAAATGAACTTGGCACGAAATGAATCTCATGTTTGCTTGGCTATAAACCGTTATACAAACCATGTTTAACTAATTTATTTTTAAAGCATGAATCTTTCCTAAAAAGGTTCTAAATGAAATCGATGCACCAATCACTTGTGGTTCACAATAATGATTTCATTCATGGATATGGGTACTAATGAGGTCGATTCATTCAGTTTAACTCATTCATGACCATCAAAAGTGACCACCTTTACTTGTCAAATGCTGAAATCTTCTATACATAACTTAGAAATTGGACTGAAATGTTGAACATCGTGTGAATGCAATGACAAACGTTCTAACACATTAGATTAGAGCCGTAGTCCTGAACGGACTAGTTAGCCTCCAACTAGTTCCACACCCCCGAGCTCAAGTGTCTTTCATTGGGCATTTGAAGTCATTCTTCATTCGGAAATGGGATGCAAATCGGCTTGATA
>BSSO01002979.1:0-17691 GCA_030267885.1 Mesembryanthemum crystallinum
TTTTATAAGGGGGTTCCCCACAATAATTTTTTTATAAGGGGGTTTTTTCCAAAAAGTCTATTTTATAAGGGGGTTCCCCACAAAAAACTCTAAATTATATGAAAAACAATAGTGGACAATAAACAAAACCAAATGGGCCCTAATGACGCATTGGGCTAAATGGGTACCCAACTAATATTACACTAGTTATTCTGGGTTTGGTTCTTATTTACTCAGTAACCAAGTCCACGGTCCATTGGGCTAGATGGATGCCCAACTTACAAATTTTTTCATTTCAAAAAACCGTACTCCCTCCATCTCATGAACACGTTAACTATATCCTTTTTGAGTTGTCTCATGTAAATGTTAATATTAACTAAAATAGGAACAAAAAAAACATTATAATTACCTTTTTTTATCCCTCCATCTCATGAACACGTTAACTAAATCCTTTTTGAGTTGTCTCATGTAAATGTTAATACAATATTAACTAAAATATAAAAAAAAAACATTATAATTACTTTTTTTTTATTTTTTGTCCTCATAAAAACCAAAAACACTTCACCCACCCCAATAAAGTAGGAGTAAAAAGGCCTATAAGACTCTTTTTCCAACACTACTTGGTCTTTGTACAAACTGATTTTGTTAACATTTTCACGAGACAATTATGCGAAAACCATTTACTCCTGATGATTTCAAAGCAATGGCAATTTCCATAAGACATCAGACACTGATCAGTATTTGCAAATTCCATAGAATCAGGTGACCAATCCATCAAACACTTGCGCAACGCAGGTAGTTGAGGATCGAACAATAATTAACAATCCGTGACAAATTTTATTTTTTTTTACTTCTATTATTTAGCAGCCACCAAATACCATATAAAGAACTCCCATAATCATAGCAGTCAGCAGATAATGTACTTGAACAAAATTCATTATCTAATTAGCTTCATTCATTGAGCAATAAACTCTGGAGTTTCAATGTGGGGGAAAAATAAGACAACCGCCAAATGCAGAACAGCAGGTTGTCTGTCAAAGCACAACCTGTAGACACCATAAACTGAGACCAATGTACATGATCTGTGTTTTTTTCTACCTTTTTTTTTTTTTTTTTCCCAATCTGCCCCTTGATTCATGCAAAGAGTTTGTATAGATTCAGTTTCTAAGTAAATGTTTAATCCATTAATAAGCTACATACAAGTATACAACCAAACAAACGTGATTCTGCAGCAACAATCAACAAGCAACCTGCGTATGCAAATACGCGGACAAGAAAGAAGAAGACAACATTTTAACTCACTTTGGGATTGCACAGAAAGGGACCTGAGGCACCAAATACACTAGATCCAAACATAAGACAGAGTCCTATGTCAGAAACGCTAAACTACTAAACCAGCCCCCAGGAGCAGCCTCAAGAGTCACGACTCAAGAAAGACCATGTGGTCCACAATCAGCATCCTCTGTTTTTCAAAAATTTAACAGACCGAGATCAAGTTGAGAATTTATGAAATTATAAACATGCAACCACCCTGGACATGGATTAAAACAAGTGACACCCCAGTTCCGGCTATGACGTAACAAAGCACGTAAAGATCAATCTATCAGCAGGGATAAAGGCATGTGACATGACAGAAACACCAGCCCTATGAACACACAGGTCTGATGTAATTAACGGAGACTCAAAACAATCAAAATCAGTGTGGCAGTCCAAAACCGAGAGGGTCTATTTTTTACTCAAAACTAGCAGATGATACAAACCTGCAGATGCAGGGGTTTGCACGGACAGGCTCTCAGAGCTTATGACTTTAAATGGTAGCATCTGGATGTTTATTTGAAAAAAGGAGTGTCTACATAATGATAAGTAGTTAAACTAAGCAAAGAATTTCGACTGCTTATTCCACCAGAGTTTATAGCTCGAGTATAGGAAGATAGTAAAAACAGTGAACACCTTAACTTTTATAAGATCGGTTCCCCATAACTCGGTAAGTACTAGTTTTCTCTCAAGAAAAGTAATTCTTACCTAGGTCTTTCCATTCTAGAACTGATATTCTAATAACAAGAATCTACCTACTAATCACCCAAGCATCACAATTACGGTGCAACATGCTCTCCATGACACACCTAATCCTAGGGGTTAGATAAAACAGAAGTATATACCTCCTCCCGAGTGCACTGAATTATCAAAGGACATCAGAACGTGAATATGGAAATCAAATTTTAAAGCAAAGATTGGAAAGATTAGATGTCGCCATGATAAGAGATACATCACCACAATCACTCTAGAAAACATGCGCTTATAGTCAACAATGTGTCTCGTAAAAACTTCTTGCTTGTCTCCAATATCTAACATTCATCCATCAGCCTCACCCGCCAAATACAACAAACTGACAAAGGATCCATCATCCTACAAACACAGAATTGAAGCTAAACAACTTAAACTCCATCTGCTAAACTGGAGTGGAAGATAGCACCAACAAATACATAATTGAAATGCACCTCCAACATCTTTCCAGTTAATCATTCAGGCGAAGTGCCGAACCCATATCATATATGGCGAAGTTCAAAATCAACATTATACAGCTACCTTTAATGTGTTTCTTTCACCATAAAGACATACACTTCTATTTCCTATTAACTGCTGCAGCTAGAACCTCAAAAACACATGATCACCAGTAGGATGAAGGTACAATCATCTATCACAAGGTTATGGAGACCAAATTCATAGTTGCCCGATAGATTATGAACCATTTGTGGCTACTAGCCACCAAGTCCAAACACAATGAATAGCTGAATCTACCAATTCTGACTACTAGACACTAATTCCAAACAGAAAAAATAGCTGAATTACTATATACGTAGCGTTACACCCAAGGCCCTACATGAAATATCCAAGAATTTATTCACGCAACGTGCAAAGAGGTCAAACAGAATATGATAATGCAATCAATATAATATGCTGCCATTAAGCAACCCGAATACCATCATGTATACCATTCGAACATAAAATTAATACTACTATAAAAGAAAGTACCATCCTCAAACTAAAGTCATTACGATTAGGCATAAACCATATCTAATAGAATACTACCATCCTATGTATATCCAGCCGGAAAAACAGAGACAGATACCCAAAAAACTAGAACAGGACAGCAAATTTACTGATGAGACTAAAACTAATATACCAGCCGGCAAGGAAACAAAAGGTTAGAGAGAGAACCCTGTACGTTGCTCTTCCTCCATTCTTTTTTCCCTCCAAATTTTAAGACCTGTTAGTGCATTCCCTCGCAAAGTGACCAACACCACCACAATTGTAGCACCCCCCACCACTAGAACCACCACCACCACCACCATACCTACCGCCAGCAGCCTGTTGGCGACAATCCCTAGCGAGATGCCCAAACCCACCACAGTTGTAGCACGCTCCACCGCCTCCTCCACCACCACCACCACCACTCGGCCCACCACCGCGGCATTCACGAGCAAAGTGCCCTGGCTGACCGCAATTGTAGCAGCCTCCACCGCCTCCGCTTCCGCCCCCGCCACGGCTAGAATTGCTCTCGGGGCACTCCCGGGCCAGGTGGCCGGGCCTCCCACACTGGTAGCAACCGCCACCACCACCACCACCGTATGAGAATCCATTACCGCTATCTCTCCTCCACCCGCCGCCAAATCCAGCGGCCCTCCGACCACCACCACCACCGAACGAGTTAGAGCGAGTGTCTTGAATTGGAGATCCGTTGGGGCCGGTGACGTCAACAGCCTTAGGCTTGTTGTCGTCACCAACAGCGAAGGTGAATTCGACGATAGCGCCTTCGCTTAGGGTTCGGTAGCCATCGGATTTGATCGACGATTGGTGGACGAAGAGGTCCGGGCCACCATCGTCGGGCTCGATGAACCCGAATCCCTTGCTGTCGCTGAACCACCTCACTTTTCCTGTTGATCTGGTGTCTTCCGCCATTGTTGATCTTTTTGAGAAAGAGAGAGAAGATGATGATTCGTAACCCTAGAACGCGAAATTTGTGTGCGAATTGTGGAAGAGAGAGAAGATGAGAAGAACAGGGAAGAAAATTCGGGAAGGGGTAGTTATATAATAAAGGTTAAAACCCTAGCCTTTTGACGGATTCCAAATTTTATTTTATTTTTTTATTTTGGAGTTCATGCACGGTTAGACTTCTTTCTTCATTCAATTTTCCCTCCCTTTTCCCCCCTTAAAATATTGACCAATTTTATACTTTTGCCAAAAAAATAAAATAAAAAACAGATTAAAGTTACTAACAAAATGTTAAAAATGATAACACAAATTCACGGCTTTTCTTACTGGTATATGTGGTTTCGGATCATTCGATAGTGGAAACTAGGCCTATAGTACCGACTTACAATTGCTGGCCACAAACTTGTCGAACTTTGATATGCATATACCTAAGAAACATAGTAGTATAATCTCGAATTGAGCATAATGTGTTCATCCTCATGAATTTCTCAGTGTAGAAGTGTTGACACTGGTTTCCAGTATAATTACGCGATACATGAGTACTCCAAAACAGAGCTTTTTTGGCTATAGCTTCTACAATGCAATTAGCTGATATTCATAACAATATCGAAAAGAAACTGACCTATCTACAAGGTGCAGTGGGAGATGACAAATAGATATATTCTGCTTCACAAAAAGAAAGAAGAGAGTTTTGTACAAGTTTATCAGTAGACTTCCACGTTCCACTGTTCTGCCTTCTTCAACTGCTTCTTGTAGTCGAACCAGTCAATACCTAAAATGGAATAGAAGGAGATTAGATACTTTAGACTATTCATTACAATTGAATGGATTCTTTAATACTTACTCAATATGAAAACGATGAAATAAACATGGCGAAGTTACGTTTGATAATTGAACTTTTAATTGACTGCCAACTTACCATCTTCTGCGGCCAATGAAACCATAATGTCATCGATTCCTTTCTCCATGCCTTTCAGCCCACACATGTAGACGTAAGTGTTGTCTTTCTTGAGCAATTCCCATAGCTCTCTATCATATTGTGCCATACGGGTTTGGATGTACATTTTCTCCCCTTTCTCATTAGTTTGTTCTCTGCTCACAGCGAAATCCAACCTGAAGTTTTCTGGAGCTTTCTCCTTCATCTTCTCAAATTCCTGTGGTCAACAGAGTTGCATGAGAGTAAGTGCACATTGTTGAATCAAGCCATGTCACCATTTGATTGTAGAAATTCTTAAACAGAATTTGTAGCATGTAGAAGATTCAGCTCACCTCCTTGTATAACAAAGAACTGCTAGTGGGTACACCCAAGAAGAGCCATGCCAAACCATTGAACTACATGTACAAAGTACAAAACAGGTTAAGTCATCAGCTAGTAAATCAGATAAATCAGCGAAACGACTGCAGAAAATTTACATCCACAGATGGCTCATACGAGCTATCTTGTAAAGAAGCTAGACCTTCTTGATTACATGAATTAAAACCATTTTGGCTTTAAATTTGTCGAAGAATTATGCTTACGTAATACTACTAAACAGCCTCATGAAGATATTGATACATACCAAAGAGAAGGCATATGAATCACTGAGCCCTATATATGAAGTTGTAAAAGCCTAAATAACTAGATTCCAACATGAATAATCAAAGGGGGATTATCCCTAATAATTAGGGGTGCATTGTTCCCAAGTCAAAGGGCAAGCAACAAAAAATACAGTAACTCAAGCATAATCAACCCACCTTGTAGTCATCGTGCTTCTCAAAGAACATTTTCCACAAGAACGAACGGAAAGGAGCAATACCAGTTCCAGTTGCAAGCTACGATAACAAAGCCAGAATTCATCAAGCTCGATTGGAAGTCACATCACTATATGTGATAGATTTAATGACAAGGTACAACAACAGAGCATACCATGATAATTGTGGCATTAGGGTCTTTTGGCATCAGCATTTCCTTCCCAACTGGTCCAGTTAGCACTACTTCACTACCAGGTTTCAAATCACCTGCATAAGAATACAATTTTAAATATACGATGAATGGCACAAATTCGCATAATAAGCTTCTTAGGATCCCCTAGTAAGCATAACTGCATTAATTGTAAAGATATAATATCACACAAAATGAGAACTCGGTATTCTTACACAAAAAGTTTGAGCAAACACCCTTGACTATTTCTCCGTTGTCATTGGTGTAGATAAGTCGTTTTACACACAAGGAAACCTAAAACAATATGGCGAACACAATTTCCCCAAAAAAGTCAGATGTAACATCAACAAGAATGAGATGAACAATAACCAGCAAGTTTACGTTAAAAGTATCTCATCTTTCACAGATTAACAAAGATTTATTGAAAAAATGCATCTACTAGGCCTCTTAGTCATTGGAACTTGCATAACATAGAGAACATCATGAATCTAGTAAAGGAAGCTTACAGTTTTAGAGTCACCAAAGTCGCCAAGGGCGCTGCTGGCAATTGAGTACAATCTCAACTTGTGGGGCTTTCCATTCTTGTCAATACCTTCGGGAATCACTCCAACAGACTGCCCCTCTCTGTAGGGAATCTCTCCTACAGAAACACACAAACACAACAATATCTTCTGATAAGAGTCAATACATAAACCCTCATAATTTCCACTACTACCCTACATGTGGTGGTTCATCACCAAAATTTATGAAAAGATACTGATCAAACTAGCTCTCGGAGGCCAACCAATGAAGCCACAGCCTCAGTAACTCAGGGTTCATGTTTGGCAATGGGAGGAAAAAGGGCCCACATCCTAATTACCCAAATTCCAAACATAAGCTGTGTATACTAAGTCTGTGTGGTGGTTGTATCTAAATTAGCATGTTTAATATGAATCAGTACATCCCCACATTAAGGCCTGCTTCATTTCATCTTTCCCAGTGCTTTTAGTTCCGTTCAGTTCAGTTCTCAAACTTATCTTTTCTCTCACAAATTACACAATGCATTTAGTTCCATTCAGCTCAATTCAATTAAGCGGAATTCCTTTGACTTGAACCAGGCTTAAGGAATTATGAACATTACCTAGTGCTTGCCCGAACTAGTCACTAATCACATACTTATAACTTATGCAAGCAAATAATAAGATGATAATGGTGAAAATTTACCTTCATGGGAGAAAACCATGTGCCAGGTCTCTCCAGGAGCATCATCTCCAGTAATCTTAGTGTTGAGGAGGCATCTGCCAGTGTAAGGGTTCTTGGGCTTGTACTTGTTGACTATCACTCCTTCCTCCATTTTCTTTGAATGCTTCTCCACCTTTGCAACAGGTGCCTCAACATCTGAGGCTACTGCCCTAATGGTTCCCACTTTCCCACCAACTGATACATTCCTGTAGTATAGAGGAACCTATACAATACAAAAAATTTCCCAAAAATAATCAACACCCATAATTCACAATGCCCAGAAAACAATAAAACAAAATTCAGCTAAAAAAGAACCACAATTATCAAAATTCTAAAATGCCCAGATAGTGAAATTGGATGAAGATTACCTTGTTGAAGTTAATTTTCTCATGGGTGATGACGGAAGATGTTCTGGTAGAAAGGGGAGTGGATTTAGTAGAAGGGAAAGAGACTGCGGCAGTTACTGCGGCAGCCATTGCTGAGCTGATTGAAGAAGATATCTTTGCAGAAGAAGAAGAAGAAGAAGAAGAGGAACCAGAAATAAAAAGGAAAGAGATAAAAGTTTGATTGTTTTTATTATACTGAATGGAGTTTTGGTGGAGCAGAGAGAGTGAGGAGAGAGAGAGAGTGAGGAAGTGATCGATCAAGGGAGGGGATTAAGGATTGGGTGGAGGAGATTGCAGGAGCAAATGCAGTGGCAGCTATGAAGATAAGTCTATGGAAAATCTCATTGC
This sequence comes from Mesembryanthemum crystallinum, assembly GCA_030267885.1. Classification (NCBI taxonomy): domain Eukaryota; kingdom Viridiplantae; phylum Streptophyta; class Magnoliopsida; order Caryophyllales; family Aizoaceae; genus Mesembryanthemum; species Mesembryanthemum crystallinum. The sequence goes on from BSSO01002979.1 coordinate 7,849, forward strand.
CTTTTTTAAGTTTTTGTGTAAGGTTTTCATTCGTGTGGCCCCTGATTTTGGTGTGGATGTTTTCGTGGTCATTTGTGACTTTGATGTTGATTCGTTTGTATACAAGATACTGTTCCTGATCTTTGATCACCCTGTATATAGAAGAGGTGTTCTAGAGTGTTTTTTCTGTATTTTTTTTTTTTTTTTTTAAGCCCGTGATGTTTTCATTTCAACTGAAATAAATGAACACTTATAATGGATTGAATCGAGTGGCACCGGAATTAAGCAATCTGAATTAAAACTGAATGGGAACGGCAAAAAGAACTAATCCTTGACCTTGAGCATAACTTGTAAAGTAGTCCAATGGTAGTGATTTGAGTAAGATTCTCAATCTATTTGATTCGGACCTCATTAGACACACTCGTAAGATAGGATTTGATGTCTCATCCCTATGTAATGTTATATTAAGTCTATTGTTGCTTCTATTGATACATGTTAAATAGATCACAATTTTTCCATTTGTAAATGACACATAATGAGAATGAATTGCAGAGCTTCTCTTTGAATATATATAAAATGGTGAGTTTATTCGTCAATAGTTGAGGTAGTTTCAACATGTATGTTGTACTCCTTCAAAATTATCAATCAATCTCTGTGACGAATGAGAATTTCACTTCAAGCAAATATATGTGCAACTCAACTCTCAACTAATGCTCTCTCATATCCTCTTGGAAAACTACTATTTGGACCCTTCACAGACTTCTAGCTCTATGATGCTTTAGGTATCTACATGTGTCGGGAATTATGCCCCAATTTCTCAACGTTTCGTTTATGGCAACTTTCTATTAGGTTTCAACTATTACTTATTGCCCAAGTCAAGCCATATCAAGATCTACTTTCCTATTTTTTTTTATAATTTCCTAATTTTTAGTTTGAGTTGTATTATGAATATTACTTTTGGAGTTTTAGTTGAGTTGGGTTTCCTAATACTGCTCAAACTATATGGCTTATATAAGGAGACCTCCTATCACTAGGGATGTCAATGGATCGGATTCGAATCGGGTGGACCATGATTCGCTCCATCCGCCAATCCGAATCCGATCCATCCGTCAGATCGGGTGGTTAGCGGTTTAATCACATATAATTTTTTTAAACCTCAAATTATTTTATAATAGTACTTAACTTAATAAATTTGTTCTAAATATCATGCATTTTACTAGAGTTAATACAAATTCCATACAATCAAAACACAAAATAAATAATCTAATATTAGTACTATTATAATTAATTAATATTCTAAAGATCATTAAAAAAAATAAAGAATTGTCTCACTAATATACGAAAAATTAATTTTTTTATTTATATTTTTATTAAACGGATTGCGGATGGATAAACGGATCAGGTAATCGGGTGGACATGTTTCACCCGAATCCGACCCGATCCGCAATCCGATCTATCCGCCATCCGCATAACAATTCATTTAATCGGATTTTTATCCATATATTCGGATCGGGTGGATCGGATATCCGCGGATCAATAATCCATTTACATCCCTACCTACCACATTGAAGATAATCCTTTTGGATCATCCCCTTTGGCATCACATCAAAAGGCGTTTACCGACGTCCACACCAGGCCATACAAGCCTCGAACCCCTGACCTCTGACATCACACCCCGAGTATTCACAAAATTTATTCACTATTTTCTGTGAGTTTTTATTGTTATTTGTGAGTTAGAGAGTTATTAACTCTTGTAAATCCTCGTAGGGGGTTCTCGGGTTTCTACATTAAATTTTGTGTCTTAATTTTGCCTTTTATTATTACTTCTCTAATACTTCCAATTGTTTAAGACAATTGATCACTTCCGCAAAATCGCTCTTATTTTCTAACAACATGCCTTGTAAATATCACTCTGAAATTAAAAATGGTGCGAGCTACGATCATTATAATGTTATCCATATCATTGAATCAAACTTATTCAACATTAATAATACTTGAGGCCGTATTGTCACGGGCCGCCTCAGAGTCAGCACGTGACAATATGCTCCTAATAATACTTGAAGCTGTACGTTATGAGATGTTCTTTTAACCCCACCCAAGAAAATCTTGCCAATACCTAAAATAAGGTAAAAAGAACATATACTAGTCATCCCTTCCTCTCATCGCAATTAATTACAATGAAGATTGATAAGTACCATAAGAGAAGAGCTATCTAATCATATTAACTTAACAATAGTAAATTCGCATCCATCCACCAACCAACAAGTGATTAGTGTGAGTGGTTTAACACTTTCATCCTTAAGCAATAGCATCCACCACAGTGCACGAACCGTGGTGCACCACTTAAGGCGTGAATTCCACATGTTTTTTTTTTTTTTTTGAGGGGACGTGAATTCCACATGTTGGTGAGTGATAGGCGCCTCAACTACACACGCTGCCACGCACCGGTACAAGGGTGGGGTGAATTGGATTGGGCTCTGTCGGAAAAGCCCAATAAGGAAAGTTGCACATTGCATTTGCATGAGATGGTTGCTCCATCTTCACTGACGTCATCCTACGTAATAAATAAGTACACTATGTTTATCCAAGTTCTTCATAAATTATTATTACTCTGAAAATCTTATCAGTTCCGATGAAAAGTATCACCGGCGGCGAAGATGAAGAGAGAGAATCGACCGATTTCCGGCGCCCAATTGGCGAGGTCAGCTCCTCTTCTCAATAAAGTAGCTGATTTACATTTCATTAATTCTGCTTAAATTTTTCGACCAATTAATTGAACGTTTTAAGAACCCTAAATTAATTTGTAGTTTCTAGGTTGTGTGCTGTGGAGATAATCAAATGTACCTTTTTCGTAACTGTATCTTAATCTAATGAAACACCTTTACTGCATTTGTTCTTTCTGATTAGTTTAGTATGAAAATTCTGCAGTGCTCCAAATTACATGGTATAGAATTGGATAAGGATATTGATGATGAAAGTGATAATTACAAGTGTAATTTAGACTGGAAAAAACAAATGAAATACTCTGTTACTTAAACCTGGAGTAACCCGATACAATTGTTCAGTTGGTATCACTATGATTATGTTGGTATAGATGATGGAATCATGTTTTTTTTTTTTTTTTTTTTTTTTTTTTTTTTTTGTTATTCCTAGACTAACATAGCATAGGTAAGTGATTTAGTTTTAGATTGAGTTTGCCTTAGAAAATCACCTATCAATTTGCTTATATGCTGGTATCATATATAATGTTGGTATTGCCAAGTTGGCTCGTGATCCTTGACGGGTAATGTTAATAGGTTGGTTTATCCCCAGTATGTTTATTTCTGGATTTAGTGCCCATATACCTTTTTAGTTTATAGCTGGTATTGTTTTATACTTGTTGAAGCTTTCAGCTATTTTCCGTCCGCGGATGAAATTAGTTAGACAGAGTTAAAGGACTTGTTGAGATCAAGAATACTCTGTTCCTTGTTTCATCATACTGCTATAGTCTCTTCACTCTCCTCTTTTTTTTTTTTTTTTTTTTTTTTTTTTTTTTCCTTTTTTTAAGAGCTCTTGTTTCATTAGTTAGCCCTGTGTCACTCACACTGTACTGATCGTGGGTGAAGTTTTGCATGCAAGGGAAGAGTTAGGGTGAATTTTTGCCCATTCCACATGTTAAAGATAGCCACACTGAGCAATTTCAGTATGCATCTACTTGTGTTTAGGTGTAATTTGTCTAATATAGGAATGTATAATAGCAATTATCTTGAATAGACAAAAAGAGAGGAGTTGATCATAGCATGGAGGATCAATGTATTCACATAATTCATAATGCATGATATGTTGTATGGGAATGGCTTATTGAACCTCCTCTTCATATATCTGTTCCTAATGGTTTTGCTTGGCACAGTACCCTGTTAGTACATGTTTGATGAACTAGGTCACAACCAGCCATGTTAGAACTCCTATAAGTTTCTAGAGATCCATACTTCCATTGACATTATTTGCAAAAAAACCTGATAAGAAGTCTTTTCGAAATGTGAATATTTGCTAGTTGGTTTGTGGTATATCATCAATTTTCAGCTAGTTGCTTAAATAAGCTTTGTAACATATACTCGCTAAGTGGTAACACTTCTTTCTTTCCCTAGGACAATCATTGAGTCTGTCATCTGTATTGTTGTGGCATCAGAAACTGCAGGTTTTGCTCTCATTTATGGTTTAGTTGCCCCAGAGTTTAAGTGTACATCTTTGATGTGCTTTAGTTAGAATGTAGAAGTGATAATTGTTCTAATCTATAGACAATACATAGATCTTTAATATTATTAGCAGGCTGCAAAATTCTATAAGAGGCAATTGTTTGTTATCTCTTAGCTTTGCTTCTGCAAAGCAAAATTTGGCTGGACAATTTGCCAAAGAAGGTTCCACCGAGATTTGAACTCGGGTTACTGGATTCAGAGTCCAATGTCCTAACCACTAGACCATGGAACCACTGCATGCTGAAATGCATAATATAAGTGATAAATTAGGTGATGAATCTTGTTGGGACTGGCTGCATTAAACAAACTAAAGCTGAAGGTCTAGTGCATTCCAAGAGGGGGACAGAGAGAAAAGGGACCATGTTTATCACATTTAGTTTAACATATACTCCATGAAATCCACTTTCAGAAGAAAAGGAAAGAAATTAATAGTTTTTGCAGTTTTCTTGTCGGTCATACCTATTTTGTTATTTCCACAAAGTAATCTCAAGTAGATTTAGGGTACATAGAGTTCGACAGAGACTAGGAAAGTTGTTTCCTGTGGGAACAAGGTTGCTGGCCGGTTCCTTAGCTAGCAGTTTCCTAATTTGATATGGAAAGGTTCTTTTAAGCAGATTCTAGGATAATTTCTTTTCCTAGTTTAGGTGTGATTTTGTAACTATATTGAAGGGTTTGATTGAGCTTTGTGAGAACACACTTTGCTCGAAAATTATTAAAATTCGAGATTTCTCTCAAAAAAATTCTGTGTGAATTCCCATTGTTTTAGCGAAAATACCACAAAATACAGTTTATTTACTCGTTCCTTATTTTCCATTGCATAGATTGGTTCGTCAATACACTCGAAGCCCATAACATTTACAATACGCATCACTTAACTCTCAGAAAAATGGAATTCAGATTAATGGGAAGTTCTTTTATTAACTAGTATTGTGGCAATATGCTGGTTCTCAAATCACAGAGTTGATTTAATGACTAGAAATTTAAGTCGTCCACTTTTTTGGCAACACAAGAAGCTTTAGTTGTGGAAAGCTCTCCCAAATCTTTAGTAATTTCCCTCACTTTGCTTACCTGAAACACAAAACCATAGGCAGCAGCAAAATGAAGCTCTCCATTATGCTATACTAAAAAGAGCTGGATTATTTGCCAGAAAAGGTTCCACCGAGATTTGAACTCGGGTTACTGGATTCAGAGTCCAATGTCCTGACCACTAGACCATGGAACCACCATGTGACCAAATGCACAGTGCAATAATATAAGTAGAATCTTGTACTGGTAGGCTACACCACAAAGGAAGAAGCTGAGGGCACTTGGCACTTCCAGATATAACAGAAAATTAATTTTCTTCTCTGAGACACATAGAACAATAGAAAGGTCAATACACTACCAATAGCCAATAGGGGCAAGGATGATCCAACAGACCAACACTTAAATACCTAAGCCTTTAGCACTTCAATCCTTCAGTGGGCAAGAAACACATAAACCCCTAAAGAAAATTATGAAGAAAGCCAAGTTCACACCAAAGTGGTTTTGAACATTGAAGACTAGAAATACCGTCATTCCTTTCTTACGCCTTTAAGAATTGGATGATTTTCTTCAGTATTTTAGCGGCTTATGCTGTTAACTTCTACTTCACTTATATATGTTGTGAACTTTGCTCTGCAGATTGAGCTGAACTGAGCCTACCAAGGTATTTTATCCTTGACACCACCACACAAGGCACAGATAAGAGACATCTTGTCGCTCTTTTTCGAGCCTGAGTATCTCTCTTTCCAAGTTGCTGGTTAAGGTATGCTCTGCCACTACTAGACTTGAGAAAAGCCTTCTCCTAAATCTGAAGTGCCATACTAGGCCATTGGATTATGGACTATTTAACCATTCCAGAGCTTTTAGAGTTCACTCAGTTCAGTTGCTTTTGATAGGTAGTCTCAAAATTATGGATGCTGTTTTTATAACAGTAATGTAGAGTTATCTATTCTGACGGAGTAAAAGCAATTAAGAAAGAACCTTTCATGGCATTGTGTATTCTGATTTGCCTAGAAGTGTACATTGATATAGGCCATATAGCAATTAATCAAGATTTTCGTGGTATTCCTTTGTATTGTAAACTTATACTCCCTCCGTCCCTTAAGGTTGTCACATTTGACTTTTTAGACTAATTTGACCTTTAATATTCCACCAAATATATGGACTCACAATATGAAAATTATATTTTTAGATTTGCTTTGAAAGACACTTTTACAAGTTTGTTTTTATAATTCTACGTCATAGTACTAAATTAATTAAAATAGTGGTCAAAGTTCACTCAGAAAAGTCAAATTGACAAGGGATTGAGAGAGTAGCTTGTAAAAGATCTATACAAGAAAATTATGTGATGACTACATTTGTGGCCTTGGACTTGCTTTCAATTGTAATTCCTTTTCTTCTAAGAATTGACTCCCTCCAATTAAAAGTGAAAAGTTAAAAGTTTTTTACTTTGATGGTAAAATAGGAAATTTTATAATATTGATTATTAATGCATACATATTTCTTTGGATTCATCTTTGGAAGTATTCAATAATTTCTTGGAAATTTGATGAGCAGAGATTGTTCTAAAAAAACTTAATAATTCCATTCAGAAAGGTTAATTGTGACTAGATTGAGTATTAAACTGGTAGGTGCATGTGTCCTCCCCCCCACCCAGGAAAAAAAAGGAATAAGAAAGTGGGGAAAGAAAACTGAGACTATGTTTGAAAATCACCTGATACGTGAGAAGTTCAGCACATTCTTCCATGTTCCCCAAGCATTTGGTTCAAATGTAAATATTCTAGGCTATTTAGTATTTAGTACACATGTTTGTCTAAGACGGTAACAGACTGTATTTTCTTCTCAATCATCCAATTTTATAATGTGTATTACAGTACCTCCAGTGAAACTCTTATATTTGTTTTATGAACAGTCTATTCTGTTAGTTCGAGGCATAGATTCAATGTACCGGCTTGGACTTGCTGGATTATAGTATTATATGTGTCACTAGTAAATAGAGTAATCTGTTTGAAAGTTACATCCCTACCCACCATATATAGTCATGGAAGACATGTCTGCTGCAATACTAGGTCAAACAGAACCCCCTTTGCTTCTCAGGTAGTTATCCTCCATTTCTCCATTTTGCATTCTCAGTATACTTAATAACTCATGTTTGCTTCTTGGGGACAGTTTATTCTTGAATCTCAACTTGTGTTACTTGGATTACGAACCATGAGACTAAACCCTCAGGATAATGGAATGCCAATTTGGGATTATTTTTTTAAGTAATGTTTGGGTAGGCAGTGGCAGTTATATGCTGGTTGCCAAATCAGGGAGCTGATTTTGTGACACGAAAGTTTAAGTCATCCTCTATTTCGGCAAAGCAAGAAGCTTAACTTTGACAAGCTTTCTCCCAGATCCTATATACTTTCCCTCACTTTGCACACCTGAATTAAGAAAATCAGCAGCAGCAGGAAAATAAAGCTCAGTGTTGATGGTTAGTTGTTGGCTGACATGATCAACCTTAACTCTCCTCCAAATTCTCAGCAACCTTTATCAGATGAACTCAGGGGTCTTATTGCTTCTCCATTGTATTTGGATGAGAGTCATGAACAAGTTTGTTTAGCACCCTTAATCTTCCTTCATTTTGCGTGTTTACAGTAGGGTTTTCTTTCAGGTGGTGATGGTTTATTTGATCAAGTGGCAAAAGAGAAATGCCTTTTGGTCATTCTGGGACTTTTATGTTGAAAAAACGAGTCAACTCCTCTGTCCCTTTGTGATACTAGTGACAATAATTTTTCGTAGACCCACCATTACGACACAAAGTATTTGCATCCAACCTCGCACATCCTGATACTATAGGGCTCTTGAATGCTTCCAGTTACTTGAAAAAACAAACAGAAGCCCTAAGCCAACACCTCTACCGCATCTGTCTTGTGCATCAATTTTTATTTTTGGTTTAAATCTAGTCACAAGATAAGCTGAAATGTTGTACTTTGACGACGATCAGTTTTGTCAAATTGGTAACTGTCCCTTGAGGACCTTGAGGATAAATGTTAGGAAATTGTTCTATCCTAATTTGATAAATTGTGTTCTATTCAGCAGCTAACTTTCAGCCTTTCTCCATCTCTTGTGTGAGGGTTGGTAGGTGGAGTAAAATGGGCTTGTTGAGATCACTCTGGACAAAGGCTGACTTCCTTGTGAGATGATACTGTTCTAGTCTCTTCAAGTTCTTGGAATTTTCTGTTTGCTTATTATACCTATGCTACTGACAATGCTGCAATCAGGGGGTGAGGTTTTGCATGCAGGGGAAAAGTTAAGCTTGCATTTGTGAAGGTGTCAAATGCATTGTAGCCTATGGGCAATCATCACGTTGCTTTCAGTTGTGTCTATCCATAGTTCATTGCAGTCCAAAGAGGTCGAATAACATTATTGATTATGTTCTTTAGGAAAAGTAGTGGAGTGACTCACAGGATTGAGGTTCCATTCTCATAATGTGAGATAATTTTTATGGAAATGACCTATTGAGAAACCTCTCCACAGCAACGTTGAGAAAACTGGATCAAACTGCTTGATTCAACTGATCCGACCTGGCATCAGTTATCTCTGTCTAAAATGGCCATGAACCACCCGAACCCGGGTGGTTCAAATTACACCTGACCTGACCACATTTGGACTAGAATGGTGGCTGAAAACTGTGCTCTTAGAATTCCAGCAATTGAATTGCCGGTAAGCTTCTTTTAGAGACGAGCAACAGTGGGATCACCAAGGAAGCTTTCACCTTGATGACAGTTCACAATAATTATAAATAAACAAAGAAAATGTGAAGAACTCTCTTTGTCTTGTCATTCTGCCCCCCATGAAACAGCATCCTAAAGGTCATTTCAGGTTGTTGCTGTTGCACGAGCTGCTTTGACCTATTTATAATGCTTGTTGATCAGATTGCTCAAGTCAGCTTTACTTTTATTACTTTGCATTGTGCTAACACAAGCGACATGAGTTGTGCTTGAGACCAACGTGTTCCAAAGGCAGGAATGGTCTTTGGAACATCGACATCCCCGCACATCTAGTGTCAGTTTCCAATGTGATGATAAATGCACCTGTTAATTGTCAACGCCCTTTTTATGAGGATTTCTATATAGCTGTTGCCTGTTGGTGTTGTCTTGTTGATGCAAATTTGACATCAGCAATAGAAAGAACCAGACCTGGTTCAAGTTGAAGGGAAATGCTCCATGTATTTTCTTGTTTATTATTACTGTTGTGCAAGTGGAATTGTCCTATTTCACCAATAACTAGTTTGTACCCCGCGTGATGCACGGATTAGAATTGTGATAAGTTGATTGTTATAATATCATTAACATATTTTTCTTTTTCTCTCCTTTTTTATGAGTTCATTTGTATAACATTTTTTCTTTCTTGAAATTTTATGTGTTTATTCGCTTTAATGTGAAATTTTGCATCACATAATGTATGCGTTGAAAATGAAATATCACTCATGTTTATAATCTTATCTAATTATGCGTGAGTGGAATCAAAAAACATGCCCATTGGAAGTGGATTTTTTGCCTATTAGAATTGATTAATTTTGTATTAGAATTAGTAATTAGTAATCTACTTTACTATTAAA
>BSSO01002980.1:0-17689 GCA_030267885.1 Mesembryanthemum crystallinum
AATTTGTCACATTTGGGGAGTAGATCGGTAGAATGTTTTACAGGTCTGTTTGACGTGAGGATATCGTTTGCTTCCGCTGGCACTCGTATAGAGTTACTTTGAAGATACAGTTTTATTTGAGTTATCATTTGTTTCTATTTTGGTTATGTTGTAATAAATAGACTATTATAGAAACTGGGTTGTATTGTTGGATTTAATTAGCCTTGCACTCTTCTGTTGATTGGAGTGCGGCGGTAATGCCTTGGGTTTTATTGGTTTTGTTTTGAGTTTGTTTTGAACAGGTTTTGTATATTAAGCCTTATTGGCTGGTTTATTGAATTTACAAACGAAACTCTGCCGGATTTTCGGCTCGATTTTTTTATCTGCTTTATTTCTATAAAATCGGGGTGTTACATGAAGAAAGATCGAAGAGTTAGAGTTTGTTTCGACTTCCGAAACTGAAACAAGGCAAGTCCCAAAGACAACTTTTCTTTACCGCAAATCGACATTTTAGTAGACAATAACGGCAGGGAAAACTCTCTTTTTAAGTATGGACGGGTATGCCGGATACAACCAGATCCAAATGACAATAAGGGACAAGCTCAAAACAGCCTTTATCACCCATTGGCGGCTATTTTGTTGCACTAAGATGCCGTTCGGGCTTAAAAACGCCGCGGCGACATACCAAAGGATGGCTACCACAATCCTCCATGACATGATCCATAAGGAGGTAGAAGTCTATGTCGATGACATGATTATCTCATCCATGACAAGGGAAGGGCACATATTGAACCTAAAGAAATTCTTCACTAGGCTCCGCAAGTATCTCATGAGGCTAAACCCTCAAAAGTGCGCCTTTAGCATCATAGATAGAAAGGTGCTAGGCTTCATCATCAACTAATAGGCTTAGCAATTGCACAGATTTATTGAAGTATAAAAAGATATCACTCCCACAAAGATTGGTTGTCAAGTACCGATCCTTGCACAATATGATGATTATCTAGACTCACAATTTGTCACGATTGATGAGATTAAACTAATAAGTACAACTAAAATTATGAGAAAATCAAGGCTAACAAGCATCTAGGATTAGGGCTCACCACTACGACAAATATTGATTCAGATTAAATGTTCGATTGTTATGATGTTGTACTATGAATGTTGATTTTCTTAAGGTAAATATTATCTCCTTTTGAAGCATAATAGCGTGCCAAAACAAATCAATTACCTATTTTCATGGTCATTGAATAAATTTTAACCTATTAAGCAATGTGACAATCAAATAGCCCTCAAGAGAACCTTTAGGTCCATCGCCTAATATCTAAGGTCATGTCAAACAATCGCCAGTTAAATCGCAAGAAAATAAGTCTCTAACAATTGAATCATAGCATAGAATCACAATCACATCAAACAATCCAATTCTACTTAATAACCGATCATATGGTCCCCAAATCTTAGATAATCAAATTACTCACTCATATCGATTGAAATCAAACAAGCCATAATCATGACAGCAAACCTGAGAACAACCAAGTAAAGAGAGAGAGAAGGCTCTTTGAATCTCAATTGAATTTCACTTGAAATTGACTTGAAATCGAAGATTCTTCACGAACAAGTTACAATTTGGTCTACCTTGAATATTAGATTCTAATCTAGAGAGAGTTTGAGAGAGTCTAAAGAACTAGTCTCTGAAAATTGAATAAGAGAACGCGTTTTCTTCTTCTACAAACCTCAAAACATAAGGGAGGAAAATGAAGATTCATGACTAAAAGAAGCCCGCAAGAACAGCGCACCGTCGTGCCAAAAACGGCACCGCCATGCAACTGGCTCAACTCAATTGCTCTACAAATCTGACCAACGTGCACCAGGGTGCCAATTCAGGACCATCATGCAACTCTCCAAACTTCATTTCGTTCATTTCTTGGGTTAATTCCAATATCCTCTTGTCATTCTTTGTGCTCTTAACCTCTAAAATTGGTCCTACAAGCACAATTCAACACATAACAACCCAAGAGCATAATCTCATCCAAAACATAGGAAAATCTCACAAAAATAATTAAGAACGTTCCCAAATCATAAAGATTAAGTGCATCATTAGCATGTAAAATCACGTATTCTAAGCACTTATCATCAGCCTACGAGGGATTGAGATTGATCCATCCAAGATCATAGCCATCATCGACATGCCACCTCACCAACGAAACCGAAATCAAAGAGTTACTCGGGAGACTCCAATACATCAGTCGTTTCATCTCTAAAACGACAATCACATGCATATGCGAGCCAATCTTTAGAAAGCTCAAGAAACATGTCAAAACGGAATGCGATGACGAATGTCAAAGAACCTTGGACAAAATCAAGGAATACTTGGCCAACTCATAAATTTTGGTTCCTCTAAAATCGAAAGAACCCCTTAGTCTTTACCTCACGATAACCGACACCGCCATGGGGCCATGCTAGCTCAAATGCAGGAAGGTGAGGAAACGACAATTTACTACCTAAGTAAGAAATTCTTAAACTACGTGACACGTTACTCCACAACAGAGAAGATGTGTCTCGCCCTAGTGGGAGCAACAAAGAAGTTAAGGCACTACTTACTTCAAAGCACGATCCATCTCAAATCGCGACTAAACCCACTCAAGTACCTATCTGAGAAGACGGTTCTTAATGCAAGAATGTCAAGATGGAAGGTTCTATTATCAGAATTCGATATCAGACACGAGTTCATCAAAACCTTCAAAGGCCAAGCTGTCTCGGAGTATTTGGCAGAACATCTAGTCTCCAATAAGGAGGATGTGCATGAATTTCCTGACAAAGACATAATGGTGATAGAGGAGGATCATTGGCAATTATACTTTGATGACCCCTCTAGTCCAAAAGGGCTTTGACATAGGGATACTCTTAGTTTCCCCGAAAGTGCACACACACCCTTCTCAGTCAAGCTTGATTATGAGGTCACCAACAACGCCACCGAATACGAGGCCTGTACCCTCGGGCTCCGAGCCGCCATCGACCTCAACATAAAGAAACTCCGAGTCTATGGGGATTCTATGCTCATTATCAACCAAATCTGCAAGACATGGAAGGTTCGAAATGAGAACTTTACACTCTACCAAGAATACCTCGAGACGCTGACTGAGCACTTCGAAAACATTCAGCTCACCTACCTCCCACGAGACGACAATCAGTACATCAATGATTTGGCAAAACTAGCTTCTATGATCAACATGTCCGACTCTATTGATATGCTACCTATTCACATTCAAAGAAAGAGCGAGCCCTCTTTTTGCGAACGAACCGAAGTGTGCAACAACGGATTCGAGGAGTAGTACACCGATGTGCTCAACTACCTGGCCCTCATGACATATCCTCCCGAGTCCTCTATCAAGGCCCAATGGATGTTGAGGAGATTTGCCACACACTTCATCTTAGTTCAAGGAAAACTATACAAAAGATCACTCTACGGAGTCAACCTCCTTTATGTCGGCATGGAAGAGTCTCATCGAATCATGAGCGAAGTAAACAAGGAGTGTGCGGGCTGCACATGAATGGTCTTATGATCGCCCCAAAGATCACAAGGCTCGATTTCTATTGGTCTACAATAGAAAGAGATTGCTACAAATTCGTTAGAGAATATGTTAAATGTCAATTCCACGCAAATTTGCAATATCTACCTGCCCGAGAGCTGCACACATTCACATCACCATGGCCTTTCTTAGCTCGGGGAATAAACATTATTGGCAAGATCGCCCCAACAAGAACCGCGGATACGAATACATCTTGGTAGCCATTGACTATTTCATCAAATAGGTCGAAGCACAATCCCTTGCCAACCTCACCTCAAGGAAAGTGGCATAAATTATCCATTATAACATCATCGCTCGACACGGAGTTCCGCACGAACTCATCAGCGATCAAGGGTCACATTTCAAGAAAGAGGTCGCCACTCTCCTCGAAGACCTTAATATTCAGCATAGGCGATCTACCACGTACCAGCGTTAGACAAAGGGAGTCGTCGAGGAAGCAAACAAAAACGTCAAAAGAATTAACCAAAAGATGATCAAAACATACTCAGACTGGCCCGACAGCTCCTATTTGCCTTATGAGGATACCACACCTCTATCAGATCTTCTGCAGGTGCGACGCCCTACGTTTTGGTGTACGACATGGAAGCCGTATTACCAGTAGAACTTGAGATCCTGTCCTTAAGGGTTGCACTCGAAAGTCAAATTTCTGAGGTTAATTAGGTACAATCCAGATACGATTAGCTCATAATTTTAGATGAGAAGAGAATAAGAGCACTCCACTCTTCTCGTATCTACCAACGGTGAATAGTAAGGCACTACAATCAACCGGTCAAGCTTCAAGATATCAAAGAGCGAGACTTGGTCCTCAAAGAAATAAGGATCCCCATCACAGACTCGAGAGGAAAATTCAAACCCAACTGAGTTGGCCCGTACCTTGTCAAGAAGATTCTAAGCGGGGGAGTGGTCAAACTCATAGACATCGTCAGTTAAGAGTTCACCCAACTCACCAATTTGGACCAACTCAAAAGGTTTAACACCTAGCACTAGCAACACATCCATATTGATCTAGCACTGAGCAAGAGAAAAACGTCCATTAGGTGACATAACCATCATTAGAGTCACCTAAGCAAAATTGGACTCCAAAGAATAATAAAGCTAGACCAACACCTTTTGATGCGGATTAGACAAAAATAAAAAAAAATAAAAAAATAGTTGCGAATGTGAACCACAATTGGCTTGATTCCCCACTTGGGATACGTAGGCAACCTCTCCATGAGGTTCGGCCAAATTAATAACTTTGCGCTCTAAGAGTCCTTTTCATTATCAATTTTGATCAATTGACGCCTTAACTCCAGTGGCGGATCCAGGATTTACGATTTGGGGATGCAAAATGAAATTAAATACGATAATATATCTAAGTCGAATATTGTCATATAATTCAAATTAACAACCTGTTGCAGGAAAAAAAATACATAACTGAAAAATTACAACTGTTCTTGATGGGGCTTCATTTTTTGGAAGCGATTCATGAATCGTGATATCATCATCATGAACTTGAGAAGACAAAAGAACAGGCAGCAACAATGAAAGGTGAAGAGTATAGAGAAGGAAAGTAAAAAATTGAAAAGATAGAGATTAGAGAAACAAGGGTGTTGAGGTATAATAATTTCCCATGAGTCCATGGGGTTGGTATTTTGGGCCTTATTTATGAGTCCACAAAGTGGTCCACCTCAAGGCCCGATTCTCATTCACTTTTACTCTCCTAACAGGTATAAATACCCCACTCCCTCATAAGAGGAGGGGACTTCTGGACTCTCTCTCTCTCTACTACATTCTCTCTAGAAATTCTCTTATCTTACTCCCGACCTGACTTGATCGTCGGAGGGGCTTTCCCCGGCATGCCCCGGGGCTAGTTTCACCTCTGTTTTGCAGGAGAACTTTCGGATCATAACTACTCGGACCGCTATATCCGGATTTGGATCATTGATCACGTGCTGCTCACATTCCCCCTACTCCGAACCTCTCAACAAGGGGAAAAAACCAACGTTTGGTTCCCTTTTTACTTTTCTTTTTCTTAAAAAAATAATAATAGTTTAGTAAATGACAAAAGATGTAGCATGTGGGCCCTATGAAATCAGACTTTGTACAGCAAATACAGCAACTTTACTTGTTACTTTTCCCCAAATTGAATTTTGACCATTAGATGGGGATGCAAATGTATAAGATAATATTTTTTTCCCTCCCACCTCACATACATATATAATAAATATTTTTTATAGGGCAACACCTGCATCCCCAGAGGGCAGGACAGGTCCGCCCCTGCTTAACTCCGATTTTGGATTAAAATCTTTTTATTTCCAACCCTCCTACACAAAATTGGACAAAACGAATTTTTCTAAACTCAGGCTCATTTCTTTGATTGAAATTTTGATTACAAAGGCAAATTTTTGGGCATACCACCCTTAATTACAGTAGCAATCGAAGAGCCCAAACGCCACAAAAATCTAGTAAAACACAAAAAATCAAAACATGAACACTAGCACCACTTCCAAATAAAGCTTGAACATGATGGGAGGGTCCTCAATCCCTCTCCGTCTCCATGTCGTCTTCCTTTGGGATCTATTTTCCCTTGGGAAGACTCCCCCTTCAAGGTGCTCTTCCTTTTCGGCTCCTCTATACCTTCCACTTCCTTCTTCTTTTTTCCCTTTCCCCTGTCGGATAGACGATGGTCTTTGTCTTTACTCCTTCTCCTTCCTCTTCAATGACGAAGTTCTTTGGGGGGCAACTCCTTTGTCCTTCCTTTTCCTCCCCTCGCAGATATCGACGCCAGCGACTCTAAGGGGAACAGCAGCGTCGCACATCGATAGCCCATGCCTCACCAACCACTTGGTAGAATAGGGTCTCCAACCCTTTAGCTCAGACCTACGAAGAGCCGCCCTTACCTCAGGACCGTCGAATGTAAGCCAAGCCTTGTACTCATCCGTGACATAGGTAGTATCACTCACGTCGGGCTTCCTCTATCTGGCAAGCTTGTGCCAATATCGCTCCCATGATACAATATGACCGACATTAAGAGGCCTACAAGGGGGATTCGAGCAATCAGAATTGGGGATGAGTTGCCTCAACCCGTATTCCCGTCTCACTCGGTAAGAGAAGAAGAAAGTGATCTCCTCCAAACCGAGTATATGAGTGTACAGTGAGGCGACTTCATGGCATGCCACCATAGCACCAAGACCCCACCAATTAATGTAGTAGCGCATAAGTGGCACATCATTCATAAACTTCCTCCTGTCGGCAAAAGTCGCTTGAGTGAAGCACCTCTTGCGTGAGGGGAATTGCTTGGTCGAATACTTGACTGGGTCGATGGGCCTCTCAATAAGCGACATGTGCTCCATTAGCCAAATCTTGCAAAACAAGAGAAAAGCATTAAACATCCACACAAGATGTAAAAGTAAGGGCAAAAGCAAATGACATGTTTATGCACAAAACATATATAAGCTAAAGACTTACTAGGAGAATTAAAGGGCTTCCTGCAAAGGCACCATGCCAATGGGCATGAATGCTATCCAAGCCTAACATCGTCTCGCCCACCATGAGAACAAAAGGGGAGTGGTCGTGTTGGACTTGCTCGACGACCCTCAAGAGCAAGGCATTCCCTCAATTTCCCCCCTCCTCACGGACAAAGAGGAAGCAGTGAAAGAGACAAAAGATAAAAGTCCGCCTCTTGTACCTCAATGTGACAGCATCATGGACATTCTTCATCATTGAGAAGGTGAGCACAACCCCCACAAGGTTGACTCGATCAAAGGAGAGTAAGGTCTTGACTTGGGATTTAGAAAACCCAAAGACCTAACGGATATTACTTGGCGAATCCCGAGGTCCTCAGCAGGTCAACTCAATTCTACTCACCATTCATACCTACTGGTGTTCCATTTTCATTCTCCCAGTTAGAGTGATAAAAAATATCATAAATTAATTCAA
Organism: Mesembryanthemum crystallinum; assembly: GCA_030267885.1. Classification (NCBI taxonomy): domain Eukaryota; kingdom Viridiplantae; phylum Streptophyta; class Magnoliopsida; order Caryophyllales; family Aizoaceae; genus Mesembryanthemum; species Mesembryanthemum crystallinum. The sequence continues at coordinate 7,488 of BSSO01002980.1, forward strand.
ATCTCCATACTCTTGCTTTATATTCTCGTGTATATTTTTACTGTACTCTTTTTTTTAGGTATTGTAAAATGTATTAGTGAAGGTCTCGAGATAAGAGATGTGCAAATAAATTATTGTTTAGAAAGTAGAGTTAAGCTTTAAAACTTATGAGAATTAATCGATTCACAATGAAAATTCTAAATAAATTTGAGTGAAAATGGATGTAGTTCATCGCTATATACTCATATTTTTTAATGCAATTTTTTCTTCCACATAACTATAAGAATACTAGTTTGATTTCACCTTTTTTTTTAAAAAAAAAAAAAATAACAAATTTTGTAGTTCATGAAACAATTAACTCTAAGGGGAAACACCCATGAACATTTATACGCTGTGGACTATTAAAAAAAAACATAAATAATAAATAAAAAAATTATAATTTTTTTCTTGTGGGAGTTAAATATGGAGTTGATTATTGTAATAAAATTTTCAAATAAGTAATTAATCATTTTTTTATATATAAGAAAATAAGTGAGAGAAAAAGTAATATTATAAAGGATAAAAGAGATATAATGTTTGTGGGGAACCCCTTATAAAATAGACTTTTGGGGAAAACCCCCTTATAAAAAAAACTTTGTGTGGAACTCCCTTATAAAAACAAAATGCCATGATGGACGCACCTTAAGTCCTCTTACGGCCACTTTAAATGAAATTTTGACCGATATATCCTCATCCTTTGCGTAGATATTGTATGTTTTAAGCAAATATATGTTTAAAGGTTAAGGATAAATCGATCAAAATCCCATTTAAATTGTTCGAAAAATGACTTAAGGAGTGTTCGTCATGCCCTTTTGTTTTTGTAAGGGGGTTCCCCACAATAAAATTTTTATAAGGGGTTTTTACAAAATGTCCATTTTTAAGGAGGTTCCCCGCAAAAAAATTCTGAGATATATATATAGGTAAGGGTATTTTAGTCTGAAAATTGAGCAAATGTCCTTAAACCACCAAAATCAAAGTTCAGGTTCTTAAACCAAAGTTTTTACAAAGTTCAGGTCCTTCTTTTAGTGTTAACTCTTACCCTTAATCTCACATTTGATGGAACCTATATTGATTACTTGATTTGATTCGTCAAGTTTTCTAGCTCATCTTTCTAGGCATGACCTTGATCATCTTAAAATTCGAGAAGCCTGACCCCAACATGACTTTTATTACTTATAAGAAGCGTAGCCTCAATTATTTTATAACCTTGCTTGGTTTTAACGTTTTGTCAACTAAGCTCAATGCAGATTTTACCAGAGATGCAAGACATGTTTAAGAAGCATAACTTTAATTTCTATTTTTATAACTAACATGAGATACAAGTCTTCTCCAAGATGCGGAAAACTTGTGTCGTCCATTATGTGTGATTGTCTTAGTTTGACCTTCGACTTACCTCAGTCAAAGTGGGGGTTATGTTAGCATCCAAAATTATATGCCTAATGAAATTAAAATCGTTGGCTATTGTTTTAATAAACATCTAGAATTAAGAATAATGTTGAATACATATTTGTGACCCAAAATATTGTCCAACCCAATGTGTATCCTAGCCCACAAAGACTTCAACAAAAGCCCAAAAAGAGTACCCAGGGCAAATATGAAAATCAATTTGTGCTTCACATTATTGAACAATTGTTGTCTCAGGGTGAGGCGTTGGCCTTTGCCTAACATGTGCAACTTTCCACGTGGAAGGTGTACTCCTTCCCAACCGAAGGTGCACACCTTCTCTTTTGGAGGGCACAACATCAACTGGTGTTCACCCCTACGTTGTGTAATAACTAATACCTCCCATGTCCACAACTCCTGCACATTTCTGGTATTTTCATTAAGTTGCTGTTAAACGTGCTTGGGTTGCAATAGTATTGGGATGAATAATCACATGGTCAGGAAGTTTCTTAAGAGCATGCAAGTGAAAACAAAGCATGCTAGAAAAACTTCTAGTAGTATGTAGGGTCAGTCCTCAAACAAGAAAGCGAATCTTAATTGGTAGTACAAGGCTACCAGCAACCTGTGTTGGAGGATTGGGTGTTACAAATGATATCATAGCAACCCTGCGACCCCATGTTGAGCTTGTGGGCTACAAGTGCCTAATCAGCCGCCAAGCAAGGGTGAATTTGAGTGGGGTAAATGTAATACCCCATGGATTTCATGATTAAAGATAGCTTAAATGGTTGATGGTACTACTCATATCACCAAGGTGCATCATTTGTTTAGGGAGCCCAAACACAAGAAACCCCGCAGTTGAGTGTGTTTAGCTTGCACTAGTACTGGGATAGATGACCACCTAGGAAGTTTCTCAAGTTTATGCGAGTGGAGGATAAAACATGCTAGAAATACTAGTGGTGATATGTAGAATCAGTCCTCAACCAGGAGAGTGGATCTTGGTATCACCAACAACTTGTGTTGGAGGCTGGGTTTTACACCTACAAACGCTACGCAACTACTGAATTTACTACAAGATAGACCTAAGGGCTTCATGAAAATAACTTTTTTTACTCTTTTGTTCTTCCCTTTCTTATATTTCTTTGTGTCAATTCTTATTTAAACTTATTACAATTTTCATTTTAGCATTCGACAATGGTGAAAAAAATGTAATGGATTTTAACTCAACCAGTGATTGTGTGCTTAAATGTGAATCACCAATAACCCACAATATATATGAAGAATGATATTTTAACATTTTATTCAATTTGCTTTAGTTATTTTTGTAGTTATATCATGTTTATTTTCAACATTGTTTTTCTTTTTTTTTTGACAAAGGGTTCAAGATTGTTTAGTAGAGACCGTTCTCTCAAAGAGGCAACTTAGGGTGCACTCCATCCTAAGACTTAACCTATTAGTATCAATACCTGGCTTTGGTTTCAATTAGTTGAAGTAAAAAATGTCCACACTATTGTGGCTGAGTGGGACTAAGTTTGGGGAAGCAATATTTCCCAAAACCCATTACAAATTCTTGATTTGGTTCTCACACCCTTTGTTTCCAGAGATGTCTTGATATTCTTGAACATTTTTTTGCAATTGATGCCAATAGCTCCTCTCAATACATTACACCTTTACCTATACTTATGCCTATGTAACCAACAAGACATACTTATGATGAGTTAACTCTAGATAATCTAATACACATTCCTAGTTGCATAAGTTTATGAGCGGCTGAGTGCTGCTGTTGCTGCTGACTCCACGTCTAAGTCTTGTGCTAGTCCTAATCGCGTTGTTAGTCATGTAACCATCACTGAACTTAAGCTTAAATTTTCCAATTCCTTTCTGTCCCTCACCATGAATCCTAAATCCTCATCCTACATCTTTTAAACAATTTGTTAAATATCCTAAATGATGTGATCCAATGAATCTTGAGCTGCAAGCAGTAGAGTCTAATGGCACATGCATGCCAATGATTTTGCAAAGCTAAATATAACTTTGATGATAACATTGAGAAGTAAACTAGACTGGTTATAACTGGTAATAGGCAGATAACAGGTGTAAAAAATTGACGAGACTTTTGCTCCTGTTGCCAAAAAGACTACGGTAAGAGCTGCACTACTTGCTGCTGCTATGATTAGTTATCTGTCAGTATGGATGTGCCCCTGTGAAGAATGCTTCTCTTCTTGGAGATTTGAATGACGAGGTCTATATGCAGTTGTCTCAGGGGTATGTAGAAGTTGCTAAATTCTTTGTATGGTTTGAAAAGCAATCACCTCGATAGTGGTTTGCAAAGTTCTCTTTAGCCCCTATTTTCTTTTGTTTCTTCCAGTCTAAAGATGCTTATTCACTAGACATTATGGTACAATCTTCACTGCTATATCTGTTTATGTTCATGACATGGTAGTTACTGGAACTGATTTCAAGGACATTCACAATGTAAAACATCTTGTCAGCTCTCAGTTTCACAAAAAAGGATCTAAGGATGTTGAGGTACTTTCTGAGATTAGAGATAGCTAAGTCAGAGCAAGGCATCTTTGTTTCGAAAAGAAAGTATGTGTTGGACTTGCTTACTGAGTTTGGGGTTCAGAATGATAAACCAGTAAATATCAACACACAACATTGGGGCAGCGGGTACTGCCTTTGCAGATTCAGAAAAGTGTAGGAGGCTCATTGACAAAGTTGATTTATCTTACTCTGAGTAGGCTTGATGTTTCTTATTCAAATTGAAATTGTTCTTCACTCTCTTTTATTTATTTCAATGACACTTGGTGTAGTATATGTTTGCCTTTGCCATTTTGCATTTAAGGTTATGTGTTTAGATCAATAGAGCCGGTGGTGATGTTTCATTCAATCTGAAATTTCTGTTTATTTGGTACCATTTGGTAATTGGAATTATGATCTAGTATTTCCCGTTGTGCACTATTTCCTTTCATTTCACTTTCAGCTTTGTTAATCGTTTAGTTAAGTTTTAGTCTTGTAGATAACTTTCAATTTACTAACGAGGCTGACAGATAGGAGTACTATAAGTTGTCCCATTTACAGGCACCATATTGCAATTGAAATGTGCATTTAGGGGGAAATAAAGCAGACACAACAAGAGGAACATTTGTTTAAGAGAAAATGAGAGAGATGCAGTGAAGTCCCAAACTACATTTGTCAGTCAATTTGCAAGAACATATATTAGTTCTTTCTTAAGGTGTTCTGTGTGGCACATTCACTACGAATTTGGCATCGCCTTTTACCCTACCCCAATTGTGTTAGATTTCTTGCTTCAATATTTTTTAGCCATTTACTTCATTCTACAGTTGATAGCTTAAAACTTTTGTAAACATGATTGATGGAGTTGGTGTTGTGGAATCTCTACTATACTGTATAATTACCCCTTCCCCTTGTCTTTGCTATATGCAATGTGCACTGTAAATTTGGGGTCTTTGGGGAGGGGATATACACGTACCAAAGAAAGGTTGAAACACTTTTGTGTTCTCAATGACGCTTTCACCATGTTGGAAACGATGTTATTCTCTTAACCTGATCAACCTGCTTCTATTCTATCATACCTCATGGCTCATACTAATAGCATATTGCTTAAGTGTTCTACTTTGCAGTGATCTATTTTTATAGGTTTATCTTTGGTGTGTTTAGGATCCAGACTTTATCCATCACGCCTGTACATTTAATTGCCATTGTTCATTGAACAACAAAACTGGGTGAGATTGTTATAAGCAAGTTCTGCTTCTGGATGTTACCATTTCAGTGCAGATGTTGCAGCTGCTACAATGCAACGAACTTGCACGTGCTGCTGAACTGATGCCGCACGTGCTACCACCGCTGCAACAGCTTCTGCGGCTCGTTGCAGCTACTGCTGGCTATGTGTGTAGGTGTACACGTCAGCTACCTCTCTCTATCTTTCACCCTCCCTTCTATATAAGGATGTGTGTGCGTTTGTATGTTGTGTATTTATTTTTCATGCATGATAAGTGCAAATGTAAATTGGATGATCTCCTTCAAGACGTTGATTTTAACTACTTAGAACCTTGATACTTTGCACTGAACCATACCGAAGTATCATGCAAACCATTCTAAATTATAATCATGTGACTATTGCAAGAATGCCTTAACTTCTGACTTTGTTCTAAAATAGTTTCAAGGTTCTGAGGAAGCAGAAAGCCTAGCTGCGAATTAGTTTGCTGGGTATTTTATGTGCTCCAAGCCTTAATATTGGTAGATTCGATATTAGGACATGGACACAAAATTTTAGCTGACATGCGATACATGTTACAGGCTTACAGCACACTATATAGTGGATTGTTTGCGCAAAGCTCCCACTCAATTTGTGATGTTTGTTGGTGATCCATAAGTCTAGGACCTTGCCTCCTTACTAAATACGCTCTTGCGTATATTCTCTCTCATTATGACTAGTTTTCAATTGCTTTTAGCTATGGTTCTACATTACAACTAGTTTCATATTTCCTTGTCAATGTTCTGCCATTGAACTCCTTTCTTTCTTTTTTGTCTTCCTGTTGTGGAGATGCAGGATAACTATCCGTTTACAAATAATACATGTTACATGCAGGATAAGTATCTGTTTACCTCAATATAATTAGTGTACAATAATGCAATATCCGATTCCCAGAACATGGAAGTGAAAAACAAAAACGCACTCCATTATGTACATCATACAACAAGATATACACATATATACTCTGTACCAGCTGAACCTAGTTCAAATACGAAAACTCGTACAACACAACAGAGAACCTTCCTTGGCAGAATAGACAGATGCACTCAACATAGAAGACAATCTTCTCGGATTATGACCTTTCAGACTCTCCGACTCCTGTAACTGGTGTACATTGAGCTCGATAATCAGAGAAGTGCAATTCATCAGTGATGTTCTTCAAGTAATAGGCCTTTTTGCTTTTCTGCTGATTTTTGAATGAGGTGATTGTTGCAGTGTCAAGTATATTAGAAACAGAACTTCCGAAACACCTTACTTGTTAATCGTTATGCAAATCTGGTAAATGAATAATTTTGCTAATCGGACCCCAAATAAATTTACCCCGCTTTCTCTGTTGTTACAGACATCAGTTCCTGCAACATCCTGTTTCTCTTCAATTTACCTTGCCTCCTCTGTACACCTATACTAATCTGTGTAACAAGATGCTCCCCTTTGCCTAAGTTGTCTGATTAGTCTCTGATCAGATAGTTGAACCAAAAAAGAGTTTTGACCAAGTCTAGTTTAGAAGTTCGAGGCAAGCATGTAAATGAGTAAGGTAGCACCACACCCGCAACACACGCAATCTGCAAAAGGGGTGTAAGTTCACTTGTATAGGAACAACCTGTGACAAAAACCCGTCTTGGATCCTAGGCCCAATGGGTCAAGCGAAGTTATGTAACAACTACTTGTTCCTTCCATTTGCGCACTGAGCTTTATTGTGATTGATGAGGTTGGATGTCTTATCCTTAATGAATTTCATAGCCAAAGTTTGGTATTCTCTTCCATTAAGAAGTACAGTAAGGTTCAATGTCAAGTCTACTCAAAATAATCACCTTAACACTTTGGCAATTAAAAGGATCATATCTTACTGGATAATACACCACAACTCCATATGCTTTTGCAATGGACTTGGAGGACAGTGTTATTAAATCAAACTCCAAAGACAAAAGGGAGCTAAAATTAAACATATATAGGAGATCGGATGATCAAATAACTAACTTAACCCCAAGGATTACATCAAAACTACTAATTAAGCCGTACCTTGGGAAATAATAATTAGCTCAAATTACAATAAATATACAATCAAATCATACTCAATCAAGGTACCTCTTGTTCATAAAAAACTTGGCACTCAACCCACAAGACAAAGCATTGCTAGGGATACCCTTAACCCTCTCAACAGCCGAAGCGAAAACCACTCCCATTCCCATATGCAAATGAGGCTCAATATGGCAATGGAAAGCCCAAGCACCTGGATTATCCGCCACAAACCGCAGAGCCGTCCATCCATAAGGAAAAATCACGGCCGTGTTCCTCAATGGTGGGTTCTTCAAGTTAAACTTAGCCTCGTCTCCATCCTTGAACATACCATCACCGTACCCCAACACCCAAAAGTCATGCCCATGCAAATGCCACGGGTGTATCTCACTAGTGTTAGCCTTCAACGCGTTGGCGTTTTGTAGAATTATGTCCACGGTCGTGTTGTAATCAAACTTGTACACCCCGTTTCCAATGGTAGTATTGGGGTTTGCAGCCGGGTTCATGATGTCGTACGAGGAGGGAAAATCCTCGGGTGGGGGAGCTTGGTTGAAGGCGGTCTTGAGACCGAGCTTGAGTGATCCTAAATAAGGAGTTGGCGGTAAAGATAAAGATACATTGTTGATTGACCACTTGAGGAACCCTTCCTTCTTGTTCTGGGTGTTCAGGAGGAGGATTCGACGATCATGGTGCTTCGGAGGCGTTGAGGATCCCATTAGGGCGAGGATTTTGTTAGTGAAGGTTCTGCTGTGGGTGTAGTCGTTCCATGCTGGGGTTGTAGGGGGTTTGACTCCAGGGAGTTTCGAAGCTGAGGTTTGTTTGTAGTTCAGGATTGTCAGAGCGGGTTGGGTTTTGGGTTCTCGACCTCGTACTCCCATTGATACCCAGTAGTTTTTGGTTGGGTCTTGGTCGGTTCTGATCAAGACTGAGTAGCTCTCACCGGAGTAGATGTCTAGGTCGTCGACTGCGAAGGGTTGGACGTAGTTTCCGTCTGCTTCGACTACAATCATCTTGTGGTTCTGCTCATAGACGAAAACTAGGTTAGTCCCCGTGTGATGCACGGTTTTACCAAAAATTATAAACAAAAACATTCATATCATTGACCTACTATTACGGTTTTGTTGTATTCTGGTCATAGACAAAAATGAGATGTTGGATGATTATTTGTTGTATCAGGATTAATGGGAAATAATGTTTATATAGAGTATCAAATTTGATGAGACCATATTCTGTATTGATGATATATGTGCATATGGTTGTGTAAAAAAAACATTCAAAAAGAATGTGCTAATAAATGATAAGTTAGAGTACAAAAACTTGGATATGAACATGTTCTTCATTCTCTTCAAGATTTTTCAAAGTGCAATCTTCATCTTGATATGGCATAATGGCATTAGGCTAATTCTTATTATTATGTCGTTTTTTGGGAAATTCTACATGATACCATTGTGGTCTAGCAAATTCTACACGGTTTCTTTTTTCGATTCTACATGGTGCCACTGTGGTCTTGAAAATATATGTTTCGTAACCAAGAAAAGGAAAAACGTTAACTAGTTAGTGAAATGACCAAAAAAAAAACCCTTATCTAAAGGCAACTTTGATGTAACTAAATTCGCAATTGTATCATGTGAGTGTATGATTTGGTGGTGGTATTGGGAATTTGATATATATAACTAGGATGAATGCCTTAAAGATGAGAGGATTCTATTGATGATGTGATTGCTTTATAGAATTTTAGCTCACATGTAAACTCAAAAATTTGTTTTGCTCGCCTTTTTTTTCCTAACAAAGATGAGAGAGATGTTAGAAATGTTAGAGATATATATGTTGGTGGCGGAGAGAGAAAGAATTGGAAGATAAGTGGGTAACTAATAGGGTATTGGACAGAAAAAATAACAGAAGGTTACGGGACATACAATGTCAAGACCACAGTGGCACCATGTAAAATTAAAATGAAAAAATTACACAATGTAAAATTTGTCAGACCACAATGGCACCATGTAAAATTGCCCTCATTTTTTTTTTCCACTTAAATCTAATGACCTACATTAAAAGGTTGAAATGTCACTATTTTAGCGATTGTTGTAAAACTATTCACAAGTTTAGGCTAAATGTAAGGGTTGTTTGCTTAGCTTGGATATAATTGTGATTACAATTTAATGCACTATTTCAGCAACTGAAGGTAGGGGTGGAAAAGAGAAGATAGAGGGGAGTGACTTAGGGATGTGTATTACATCAATCTATGTAAATACAGTATAATATAACCGATGTAATTATCATTATATGGTAGAAGTAATTTTGTTTGTAATCACCCTAATAACTGCACATTTTATGAGTAGTCATAAATATGTCTATAACTATAAAATGCTTATTATATTGGAACGTATTTATCATTGTATCCAGTTGTAAACAGCAACTAAGTCTTATCTTTACTATCATGTGAAACAAAAACAGAATCGAGACTATTGAGAAGTACAATAAAAACAAGTAAACTAGAGGGTTGTCCCTATCAGAGTAAAGCAAACTTTTTTCATATGTCATGATATTGAATTGAATTGATGAACCAATGCCATACACAACTTTATTGGGCACCCTCCACTTCAAGAAGAAGAGGACAAAGCAAAAGGATATTGATGGGTTGCTGATATCACTCTCACATTACAAGTCACTAACTAGATGTGTTTTCAATGACAATTTACAAAGCACTTCCCCTTTCTAATTGCTAAACAGAATGACGCATATCTAAGAGGTGTTTCCACTTGTAAATAAGTTATAATGTATACATCAGGTTAGGGGTTATATCATCTTGTGAAATACCTATATGAATTTATTCATGAAATACCGAATGTCATGCATTAGAAGGTGTCGCGTTGTTTTAGGTTCGATTTTCTCTTATACTCCCTCCGTTCCTTAAAAACTCTACCATTTTCCTTATTTGGATGTTTCACAAAAACACTACCATATCTCTTTTGGGTAAAAAATTTGTGGTGATAAACACTAAAGTGGTGGG